>OU015753.1:5394000-5485127 GCA_907169655.1 Acomys percivali | reverse complement strand
GTGTGTGTGTGTGTGTGTGTGTGTGTGTGTGTGTGTGTGTGTGTGTGTGTGTGTGTGTGTGTTCAGTTTCTGAGGCCTTGACTCTCCTACCAGCACCTCCCGAGAGGTGGGATTACAAACATATGATCATACACCACTGTAAATATATTTTAACACACCGCCCCCCAAACCCCTGTGCAGCCTTGGCTGTCTTGGACCCACTTGCACACCACGCTGGCCTCGAACTCACAGAGATCCATTTGCCTTTGCTGGGATTACAAGTGTGTGCCACTGCTCCCAGCTTATTTGTAAAATCAATTATATTTAGAAGTAAATTTTATATAATGGATTAGCATTGTGACACCTTGCCCAAATCATTAATTCCTATAGCTTTTGTGCAGTTGTTGCAGATACCTTTGGAATAAAAGAAGTGTGTTCTCTCTTTTCCAGTCTCTGACATCTTTTGCTGCTTTCATCTTGCATCTGTGCTAGCTAAAGCCTGCAGCACAGCACTGCCAGCAGTGGAGACCCTAAGTGTCTTTCTGCTTTGTTTCCCGCCTTATGCAGTGTTTTGGCCGCTGTCATTAAACAATGAGGACACAGAGGGAATTCTCTCCTTTTTTGCTGCGTAAATTGTAAAATGTTTTTGCTATATCAACTGATGCTATAATTTAGGAAAGAAGCACGAGAAAAAGTTCTGTGACTTTGCATGTGACTATAATTTTAGGAAAATCGGGAATTTTGGGCAAAAGCATGAATCAAGGGGTGGGGAAATGGCTTAGTCTACCTAAAGTGTCTGTTGAGCAAGCATGGAGATTTAAGCTTAGACCTCCAGCTCCCATATAAAAGGCAGGAGTGGTGTGCATTTGTAACCTCAACACTGGAGACTGAGACGGATACTAGGCGCTGACAAACTGCTGAGTTCCAGGTAGAGTAAGAGGCTCTTGAGGAGGAATGTGTGTGTGGGCACCTTCCCCAATCCATGACCTCCACATGCTTGAGTAAGAATGTTTGTGGGCCCCTCCCCCAATCAACCAATTGATCAGAATAAAGTGGAAAGCAATAGAGAAAGACACATGACAGTGTCTTTCTGGCCTCCACATGCACTTGTGCACATGCATGAACACAAATATATACAAAGCGTACACACACAAATAAAACATAGTAAACTAATTTTAAAAACTTACTGAATTGTTAAAACTGGAATGAAGCCAGGTTGTGGTGGTGCACGCCTATAATCCCAGGACTTGGGAGGCAGAGGCAAGTGGGTCACTGTGAGTTCAAGGCTAGCCTGGTCTACAAAGTGAGTCCAGGACAGCCAAGGCTACACAGAGAAACCCTGTCTTGAAAAACCAAAAAAGAAAGCTAGAATGATTAGACACCCAGTGTGAGGGCACAGGGGGGATTGTAGGACTCAACCCACCAGGAGGGCACCACAAGGAGCCATTTTCTAAGTAGGAAGGGTTTGCTTTACAGTATTAACATCGGGAAGAGGAATATAGGGAATGAAGGCCAACCAGAGGACTTCTGACTGAGGACCTACTATGCTCAAAAATGCTCAGCCTTCCTGTAGCCATGGCATGTGTGTCAAGTTGGAGAAGTGGTGACTGGACAGGAAGGGGTAGCTTCCTCCGAGATGTCTGTGGGGTTAAGAATGCTAATGAGCAATAGTGCCAGAGGGTAGGTACTTTCAAGCACTGCACAATTTGAATTGGGCAGGGGCAGCATGCTGGAGAAGCCACTCAAGTTTTCAGTGGTTTGCTGCCCCTGCCTGCATTGGCCAACGCCAGGAATGGCTTTGGAAAAGAATCCAAGCATAGCCAAGATTATTTTCTTCTCTGCTTTAGCAAAAGGAGCAGATAGAGGGCCCAAGAGAAAGAGCTCATGGTCTGTCTACAAGTCCACCTGCCCCCTCTGCCACTGCTAACATGACATCCTATGTGGTACCTGAGATGAGCTGATACCCAGGGAAGGATGGGGGTCAGTCAAACAGGCTCCATTTCCATCTTTCTGTTACCCTGCTCTTGGGCATAGCCTCCTGTACCTCCTGTTTGTCAAGAGAGGAGACTATATTTATATACAGACCTCAAGACACACCTGCAAAAGCCACAGGACCCAACAGCATCACCACAGCCCTGTGGCCCCTTTGGTGGCACTAGCACAGCTGCCTCTGAAGGTAGGCTTCAGTCTCAGAGAACAGCCAGATCCATGCGAGGTGTGAGTTTCTGTTTGTCATGGAGTTAACACTTGGGTTCCACAAGGATACTATGACATTGAAAGAACCACCAGATCTTATGGGATACATGGTACATACATACAGGTAGCAAATGAAGGGATGTCCTTGAGAGGTCTGATTGTACAAAGGCAGGGCCTCAGAGCCTCCTTCTGTTCACCAAGTCTGCTTTAGAATTCCCTTTGAGAATCCCAGAAGAGGCTGCATTCTCTCCTCTGAGAGGCTTATGCTGAGACAGATTACCATCTGTCACAGGAGAATGAGAATGGTCCTGACTTGGGATGTGAGGTAACACAGCGGCCATTTAGCTCTCTAGAAAGATCAGCTTGGATGGTCCAGAAAAGTTCCAGCTAAGATGTCCACCCCTACCCCATTCAAATCAAGCAGTGCTTCAAAGAACTACCCTCTGGCACTACTGAAACCTACTCCATGTACACTCTCTCCCCGCATGCAAGCTTGTGTCACTAACGAGTCTGTAGCAAGATTTGTGACAGAACCAGGTGTTCTTTCCTATCACAGATATTCCACTTTGTGTATGATTCAGTTGAGAGAAAAAAATTTAAAAAATAGGTTCTTTTGATAACACGCCACAGTATGTGAAGAAATGAGTTCATTTCTAGCTAGCAGTTGAAGTCAGTCAAGCATCTTGTCACTAGCAGGGCCTCCTTCATGCTTCAAAACTTTGCCACCTAGGATCCTCTGTAGTACCTGAAGATCAGACACCGAGTACGCTACCTTGGACTGCTCTTTCTAGATTCTGCCCTAGGTGAACAGAGAAGCTAGGAAAGACCCACCCACTACTGCTAAGTACTGCCCGCAGCAGCACACAGTAATTTCAGTGACTGTCAACCTCCAGAAAAGGCCTGGCTTTTTGCTGTGTGGTTTAAGCAAGCAAACAATCAAACAAAACCAAAATAAGACAGGGCTACCTTGCTGGGGGCAGCAATGGTGGGTTGGGTTGGGTAACCAGAAACAAAAGCTGAAACCTAACCCATGTACACCTCTCACAGCCAATGCACAGTCCAGGTCCTGTAGTCTCAGGACTCGCCCAACTCAGCTCAGCTCAACTCAACTTATTAACAACCACCCAACACAACCTGAAACATTTGGTGTTGTTCCTGGACTTGGAACAGCAGGAACAACAGGAATTAAGGTGTTGCTAGAAGGCTGATGCAGCCCAGTTTCATCATGGATCACGGAAGTCTACTCCTCTTTGGAGCACAGCCTTTCTCCTGGGGCCCTGACTAGGCCTTCTTACCCTTCCGCCACGTGCTGTACACTTGAAAGGCATCCCTTCTTTCAAGACAACTGAGACCCACATCGGAAGAACCAATTATTCTGGGAAGAGCTTATTCATCTTTGTCTCCGTAGCCACTCAACTGCAGGGCCCAGAAGTCTAATCTTTGCTTTTCCCACCTACACCTTAGATCCACTCACTTCTGCACAAATCCCAAGCCTAACATTGGTGTCCTGGTCTCTTATACACACACTTTGAAGGTGACTTCTGCAATTCCTACTTACAACACTTGTGTGGGCATGAGAAGCTTCCGCAGACAGCCAAGCAAAACACACACACACACACACACACACACACACACACACACACACACTATATTCTCTAGGAGGCAGTTTGAGCTCTCTGGAGAATTCTTTACCAGACAAAAGCAGCAGTCAGACAAAGTCAGAGAACATCTAAACTGACGCCTCTAGAGGCAGTGATGGAAACACAGGAATGTGGAGAGATGTGGGATGTGACAGGTTTGGGTAGTTAAGTGTAGGGTGTTTCACACAATCACCTAGTTGAGCTATTGTGTCCCTGGTGATGTAAGCTGGTTCTGAGGTCCAAGATACCCTTAAATGAAATGAGGAGTAAGCCAAGGCAGGAGCCAGCATTAAGCAGGAAGATGGCCAGTGTCCCTTAAATGCAGCCTATGGAAGTAGGGCATTACTCTGATTTGAATGTCCACACACTCTGACCTGTACGTGCTGTTTCTGAGGCCACCTTAATAAGAAGTCCTTTAAAAAAAAAAAAAAAAGAGGCAGGCTAGGAGAGGACAGTGAAACCTTCTCCTTTGTCCAGTCTCCACAACCATCAAACGTCTATGCATACACCTGAAAATCATGCCTTTGCATCTGTTTGGTGTGAAGCTGTCCCCAAAACGGGTTCATACTACACAGATATTCAAGGGTCCCAGAGGCACATCTATTTTTTCTGCTTAAATATGCCCATGTTCAAACTAAATTGAATGAGAGATTATCTGGCTCACTAGTGTTAGTCACATGAAGAATATTATTACAGTCCAGCAAGAATCAGAAAGGAAAGGGGACTGACAGCCGGAAGGCAAAGCTGAGCTGGGACCCTCTCACAGACAGGGGCTAGAAACAAGGAGGAGCAACCAGGAAATACATTAAGGTGAATTTGAGAACTTGAGTTGAATTCTGGGGTTGTGTCAGGACTTCATTTCCACTGGCTCAGATGCTCTTGGACCAAAGAGAAGAAACCCAGTCCCAGGACACACGGGCTTGGGAATGGTCATGCAAATACAAACAAGCAACTAAACACATACAATATATATCTATATGGCAAAGCCTTAGCCTGATGTCAAAATTCTAACTTCTTGCTCTTAGAGTCTTTCCTTGAGGCCAAGATGTATGCACCCTAGAATCTTGAGTCAACAGCACACTGCCTAAGTTCAGCAATTTAGAGTTACATTTTATTTTCCTAGTTGCTTGCTGGGTTTTTTTTGCTTTTGCGTGTGTGTGTGTGTGTGTGTGTGTGTGTGTGTGTGTGTGTGTGTGTTTCTCTGTGTAGCTCTGGCTGTACTGAAATTCACTCTGTAGACCAGGCTGGAACTCTAAGAGATTCGCCTGCCTCTGCCTCCTAAATGCAGGGATTAAAGGAGTATGCCACCGCGGATCTGTTCTATTCTCATTTTGAATTAACAAAATTAGAAGGCAAATGCCTCAGCCAAGTTTACAGCCAGTATAACTGAGACAGAGTTAACAAAGCCATGACAAGGTATCTTAGGGTTCTGAGGACACAGATGGGCAACTCTACATACACGTTGCTGAGGGGTTGACCATGACAAGCGGAAGCAGGGCCTCCTCAGTGAGCGGGTGGCTCCGTATATACCCACTCACACGGGAACTAGAGATCAAGGCCCCATATAGGCAGCTGAGCTCATAATGATGAGCTGGCCTGTGGAACACTGCTGGAAAAGTCGAAGTCTGGTATCCAGATAGCCAACTGAGCTTGATGTATTACAACTGACTCCCTTTCTCAGAAGGGTTCCCTCTCAGCCTGGCCTGGGGAGCCCCAGATCTTGTAAGGAGCATCACAAAGCCCTCAGGGAAGACTACAGACCTAATTCTCTCCTGATAAAACATGTTCAGCAAGTACCTGAGAATACCTATGCTACGGAGATGCTAGCCTTCAGCAAATGACCTTTAATCACACCTACAAGTTCCTCCCCCACCCATAGGATAGCTAAGCACTGTGTTCTTCTTGTGATGGGACCCTGTGATACTGCATGTAAATGAGGTACTGTACTAGTGCATGAGGGTTAAGAATCTGGGCACCCTTATATTGCAGGATATTTGATCCTATTGTAAACCCCAAGATTGTGAACTGCAAAAACTTGTTTTTTTTTTTTTTTTTTTTTTGGTATGGGGTGGTTCAGCCCTAACACACATCTTTGTCTTTAATCCATCAACCTTCTGTTTACTGCAAACAGGTGATTATAGTGTGGCTCAGCCAGCACTGGCACACATTGTTAACCCAAGAGCTCTCTGTACACAGGATTTAATAAAGTTAACTCTAGGTCAAGAGGTAGAGCAAGAAACCAGCTGACAGGGATTAAAGAGTAGGAGGGACTTTGAGTTGGGAGTGGTATTTAAGACTGTAGGTTCACGAGATAGCTGGGCCTCTTTCTAAGCCGGACGAAGCCATGTTCAGCTCGAGCGCCAGACTGTGATGCCCAATGGCGAGAAGCGGGATGAGTGAAAGTCTGGGTCTGGCAGGCACTGCTCGAGCTGGAGATGAGCTCAGGTCTCAAGGCGCAGCTCCAGGAACTCAGCATCACTGTGGCCAAGGACACTGCAGTTGTGGTGGTCGGAAAGCTATCATAATTTTTGTACCAGTTTCCTCAGCTGAAATCTTTTCAGAAAATCCAAGTCCTGCTAGTTCGTGAATTGGCGAAAACGTTCATGGGAAGCACGTGGTTTTCATTGCTCAGAGGAGGATTCTGCCCAAGCCAACTTGGAAAAGCCGCACGAAAAATAAGCAGAAGCGCCCCAGAAGCCGCACCCTGGCAGCAGTGCACGACAGCATCCCTGAGGACTTGGTCTTCCCAAGTGAAACTGTGGGCAAGAGGATCCGTGTGAAACTGGATGGCAGGCGGCTCGTAAAAATTCATTAGACACAGCACAGCAGAGCAACACAGAGCACAAGGTGGAAACCTTTTCTGGTGTGTGTAAAAAGCTCACAGGCAAGGATGTTAACTTTGAATTCCCAGAGTTTCAGTTGTAATGAAATTGACTGAATAAAGTGTCATTCATAGTTAAACAAAACAAAACAAAAAGAGTGTGGATAAGAAGGGGCTTTTTGAACTTTGAGCAAGCAGATCTTTGGCTTTTCCTCCTGGGCTGTAAGCTGAGCTAGTGAGCATTTTGGGTTTTTTCCTCTAAGAGGTGAGCTGAGTAGGAAGGCCACCTGGTTGCTTTCTCTGCCTCTCTGAGCTAGCAGGTTATTAACCCAGAATTTGGCTCCTCAGTCTTTTTGGTAAAATCAAACGTTTGGGATTTTCATTCTTTGTAACAATACTTCTAGCCCAGCAAATCAGACACATTCACCCTCAGGCCCTGCCCCACTGCCCTAGGCTTATAAAGCCCTGATTCACGCTCTCTCACTCCACCACCGTCTGGAAGTCATCATTTATTTTGGGGAAGGAAAAGATCCTGAAGAATGGCACCAAACACACGGAGCTTCCAGATGACCCAGGGCTGCTGACCTCCGCCAGCTTCCACCACTCACCAGCCTGTGGAACTGCTTTGGCAGCCGCCGAAGCCCACTCCATTGCAGCAAGAACAGTGCTGACTGCCAGTGAAGCACCCACCCAGCCTGCATCTCCCTGGCCCTGCCTTCCAGGACATCTGCTTGTATCCCCTGCCATGCTTAGTACAGCAGCTAACCAAAGAGCTATATACGCTGTGGTATAATCACAAGCCTTTGGGATGCTGAGTTCTCAATGCTGTTTGATACTGGCAGTATCTTTGCCTTCTGCTGCTTCCTCGTTTAGCATGGTACAGAGCTGCTACACGTTTGGTACTATCATGGGCCTGTGGAGCTCCACTGCTGTCTGATACCAGTAACTTCATTCTAAAACAGCTACACTGTAACACCCAGTGGAAAGTTATTTCCACCTCCCCCAGTGAGACTGGGAGCCTAGCCTAGCACACAGGCCTCGCCTTAAAGCGCTCTAACCATTTCTGAGAGAAGCAAGACCTTTGACCTCAAGCTCCATCAGGTCTTGTCAGGAAGCAAGCAGCACCCAGATGCTGAATGACACTGGCCCTGTGAGCATATGGTGTGAGTACTGTTTTTAGCCCTTATCCTGGGTCTTAATGATCCAGGAGAGGAAAGGGGAGGGTTAAGGCAAGCCAAGTGTTACCTTTTTCCCAGTTTGTTTCTCCACCATGTCGTTGCTCAGAGAAAAGTCTTCTTGCTGTGGTGTTTTAGAACACCCACCCTTGGGCATCGTTCTCCTCCCCTTACTTGATCTTCATTTATGCTGCTATTGCTTCGTCATCAACTGTCTGTTTGAAAAGAAAGGATACAGAAGGTTAAAAGCCATTGACCAAAGCATAACGTATATTTGATAGGGGCACCACACAGACCAACCAACCAGGATGTAAGTTGTGTTAACCTGACTAGCCAGTAGCCTCACTCCGGGTACAGAGCTGAGCCAGGGAGGGCTATTTCAAGAGACAGCTCAGCTCCCAAGATCGTCATCAGCAGAAACACTGGCTATGCTGGATGATGGGCAGCAAAGTAGATCAGGAGCTCATGGCAGGAGAAAGGAATGAACTGCTAGGATCCTGAAAGTCTATTCTGGGAAGCAGCTAAAGTCAGCACCTGATCCCTGGACCCCTTTAACATAGACATAACATATACATATGACAAGACATTACAGAGATACCTTTAACCCACAACGGGACAAGACCGAGTGGATCTAGGGACTCTGCTCTTGCTCTGCATACTGCTACCCCATCCCTCCCCACAAGCAAAGTTGGGAGAATACCCAGAGCAGTGAGTGCCCTAGCCCTTAATTCCAACAGACCATCTCTTTCTCTCCCCAGCTCAGCTTCCAACATACACTCATCAACTTTACGTCCCTATGTAGAAGGTAGGAGGAGAAATAATCTACTGTAAATAAAGCACTAAGTATACTGATTAAGTCTATAATTCCCTAATAAAGCACAGGATAATTATGAAGGGGTGCCTAGAAGACATACAGGCAGTTCCAAGGTCGGACTCCATGTCCAAGGAGCCAGATCCTTCATCTATGTTCAAGGTTCTGGCCTCTGTGTTTCTGAAAATACCCTAAGACACATGCTGCATTAATCACGTGTTTTATTTTCTGTAACTTGGCATCCTAAAAAGGCTTGCTGGCCACAGACCAGATTTTAGAGATAGCCATGAGCTTATGCAAGCCAACTACCACCTCACCTAACTCCTATGCACGCACCAGCAAGACCCCTGCCCTAACCACCTAGGACGCACAAGCCAGCAGACCCCTCCCCTAACCACCCAGGATGCACAAGCCAGCAGACCCCTGCCCTAACCACCTAGGACGCACAAGCCAGCAGACCCCTGCCCTAACCATCTAGGATGCACAAGCCAGCAGACCCCTGCCCTAACCACCCAGGGTGCACAAGCCAGCAGACCCCTGCCCTAACCACCTAGGACGCACAAGCCAGCAGACCCCTGCCCTAACCACCTGGGTGCACAAGCCAGCAGATCCCTGCCCTAATCATCCAGGACAGTCCCCAGACAGCTAGAGGCTATCTTCAGGATCACTCAAACTGGCTGATCTTGACTGTCCTGTCTTCCTCCCATGTTGGGTCTTTTGACTGCCGAAAGTGGAATATACTTTCCCTCTCAAGACTCATTCTGTTTTTTTCCTGTGGAAACACTCTCACAGCATGCTTTTCACCCTACTAGGGGTTTTAGTTATTGTGACAGGAGAACAGAAAAAAGGAACAACTGCTCACTACCCTTCATGGCCAGTGTATCTCTATATTTCATGTACATAGATATGTGGAAACTGAGGCAGAAAGATCATAAGTTCAAGGCCTTCTTGGGCTACTTGAATGCGTTCAAAGTCAGCCTGGACAACTTATTTTTTGTTCCTTTTCCCTTTTTTGGTTTGTTTTTGTTTTTGTTTTTCGAGACCATGTTTTTCTGTGTAGCCTTGGCTGTCCTGGACTCACTTTGTAGGCCAGGCTGACCTGGAACTCACAGCGATCCACCTGCCTCTGCCTCCCAACTGCTGGGATTAAAGGCGTGTGCCACCACCGCCCGGCTCAGTCTGGACAACTTAATGAGACCTTGTGTCAATTAAAAAAAAAAGTGTGTGTGTGTGTGTGTGTGTGTGTGTGTGTGTTTTGTTTTAATTGTTGTTTCTGAGGCAGGGTTTTTTCTTTGTAGCCTTGGCTGTGCTGGACTTGCTTTGTAGACCTAGCTAGCTCAAACTCTCAGAGATCCACCTGCCTTTGCCTCCCAGACTGCTGAGATTACAGGTGTGTACCACTGCACCCATGCAAAATAAAAATTTTAAACTGCAATGTTTTAAAGTTTAACTAGCAGCCAGATGTGGTGGCGCACACCATTAATCCTACCACTCGGGAGGCAGCGGCAGTTGATTGCTGAGAGTATGAGGCCAGCTTGGTCTACAAAGGACAATCAATGCTAACAGAGGGAAACTCTGTTTTGAAAACAAAAGTTTAACTAGCACCTGAAAGTTTAAGTGTTTCACAAACAACAGTAACACAACAGCTCAAAATAAAAACCTTTGTCAGCCAGCCAAGCCACATACATTGTTTTGGACCATCTTCCCTTAGAAAGGCATTCAGTGCCATGTTTGCTAGTCAAAGCACTTTCTGATTGACTCATGTGGACCTACGGAGAGCAGCCTCACCCTAGCGCTTCCTGTATTATTGAAGTCATGCTTTTGATCTATCCTTGTAGGAAGGACTGTTTCTAAATCTCAAGACCTTTGGAGCTGGAAAGATGCTCAGTGGGCACAAGCACTTGTTCTGCAAGCATGAGGACCTGAGTTTGAATCCCCAGCGCCTGTGTAACCAGCACTGATTAGAGGGGATGGAGGTGTGAGACAGGCTATCCTGAGACATCTCTGCACGCAAAGCCTACTCAAAGCTGTTGAGCTCACAGTTCAGTGAAAGACCTGTCTAAAGGCAATAAAGCAGCGATAGAATACCCTATCCTGTCCTGTTCATTTCCAGGAGTGCACACACACACATCTACACCCACCTACAGATCTTTTACACCATCTTCTCAAGATCTTATCTTTTCTGTAATAGCTGGTAAGAACTCTTACAGAAGTTTCCCAACATTTAACTGGCCTAAGAGCATCAATTAAAGTCAGGCAGGCATTAGGCACTTGTCAGAAATATCAACACTTTGGAGTCTGAGGCAGGGGGAGAACCCCTTGTCTGAGGGGGTGTAGTATTGGACTTCGTAGCAATGAGTCTGGGCTGAAGAGACTGTTGGAGCTTGTGTTCTGTTGCTGTGATAAACACTCCACAAAAGTAGCCTGGGGAGGAAAGGCACTTGTTTTGCTAAGGCAAGAACTCAAGAGCAGAAATCATGCAGGAAGAAGTAGCCTCTTCCACCGCTTGCTTGCTCAGCCAGCTTTCCTGTATAACCCAAGACTGCCTGGCCTGGGGCAGCCCTTCCACATTAAGCATTAATCTAGAAAATGCACCCACAGACATTCCTATAAGCCAATTTGACAGAGGAAATTCAATTCCTCAATTAAAGGTCCTTCTTCCCAGGTGACTAATTTATGTCAAGTTGGTAAAAACTAACCCATACAAAAACCTTGTCTCAAACAACAAAAAACAATTCTTTGAAGGGACAAAGCAGGCCAGGCCATCCATTGCCTGAACCCTCCCAACCAGCAGGAGTAGGGTGCTCCCATTCATATCTCTTCAGTAGCTCAAACCAAACATGGCATCTCTTTTCCCACATAGAGCTGTGATTTTTTTCCCATTCTGCATTTTCTGATATAAAAGTGAGGTGTCTCAGGCCAGGCTTGGTAGTACACACCCTTAATCCCAACACTTGGGAAACAGAAGCAGGCAGATCACTGTGAGACTGAAGCCAGCTAAATTTCTTGGTAGATGGGGTTTTATTTTGTTGTTTTGTTTTAAAACATGATGTCACTAAGTAGCCTTGGCCAGCTTAGAATTCACTATGTAAAACAGCTTCATGGAAATCTGCCTGCATCTGCCTCCTAAGTGATGGGATGAAAGGTATGTGCCAATAGGCCCAGCACTCACTTTGAGGTTCTATAAAACAAACATAAACTTAGCAAAGCTAGGCAAGCACTGTGTGACTGGCCTGTATGCTTCAGCGCACAGGGCTCACAGAAATGACACGAGAGAAGAGAACAATGCCCCTATCACTGATCTTAGCTCTGAGAAAATACAGCACAGCACAGGGCATTCTTTCATTCTGTCCTGTGAAAGACAAAAAGGCCCCTGGCTTCAAAGATTATGCTGCAGACTAAGGACTGTCATTAGCCTGCTACCATCCCCAGAGTTCCTTTCCCACGAAACAGTAACAGAAATAACAAAAGTGCAGGTAGCTTTCTGACAGAAAGGAAAAGAAGACACCACACAAACTAGTGGTCTGTGAAAAGTGGGAAAAGCCACAGCCTGTGGAAGTTCTGGGAGGTAAGAACCCTTGGTCACAAAATGGGAGAAAACTCTGGCTCACTGATGCAGTCTAGAAAGCAAGTCCAGATGTAACTGGTCTCATGGGTGGGCAGCTTAAGTCCAGTGCCTTGTACTGTCTTCATATACAACACAAGCCAAGGAAGGTCTTTTAGCCATCCAGAACGTAGAAGCTGCAGCCATGTAAAAGAGCAGAGCTGTTAAGAGAAAGACACACAAACATGGCCAAAAGGCCAGGGCAAAGTACAGAGAACTCAGGACTTCAAACTCCAGAATGAATCTGCTCATGCATCGGAAGCCAAGGGACTACAAAGGTAAGAGGAGAACCATTAAAACAAAAACCCAAGAATCAGAAATAACTCCAAGTGCTGATACAGTCTAGAAAGTCAGTGCAAGGCTAAAAGTTCACAAGGGAGCCTGGTAGTGGTGGCTCACACCTTTAATCCCAGCACTGGGGAGGCAGAGGCAGGAGGATCGCTTTTGAATTCAAGGCTAGCTGTCTTCCAGGAAGAGTCAGGACTACACAGAGAAAGTATCTAAAGAAACAAACAACAACAAAAATAAATGAACAAACGAGAGGAAAAAAAATCTCAGTATTGGAAAGCCACTCTCCAAGGACATAAATTTGAACAGTGATGGGGGCTGTGGAGGAGTGAGCCAGTATCTCACCTGCCCACGGGGCAGGAGCTGGGTTCTCTGTCCAGCGAGACCCAATCACAGGGGAATTCTCAACAGAAACCAGAAAAGTCAATAAGCTACTGTTACAGAGTTGGGGTGGGGTGGGGAAGAGGGGGAATCCAGACTGAAATGCTTAATTTAGCTACACCATCAGTGAGAATAAACACATTTTCATGAATGTAAAAACTATTGCACGTACCTTGTCCCCGTCTTTTTTGAGAAATGACATCAAGTTCTACTTATACAGGTCCCCAGATTATACCCCCAGGTCAGATCCAGCCCCTGTGTGTGCATGAGGCCTAAGAATAAGTTTTATAAGTTACTTAAATAATCAAAGGGTTATATTATTTTGTGGTGTTGGGCTGGAGAGTTAGTTAAACGGTTAAGAGCACTTGTTTGGTTAAATTCTTAGCACTCCTGTGGTGGTTCACAACCATCTGTAATTCTTGTTCCAAGGGATCCAAACCCTCTTTCTGACTTCTGCAGGTGCTAAGCACGCACACATACACACAAAATAAAAATTTTAAAGCCAAAAAAAAATTTATAAAAGTATTTTGTATCTAAAAAATAAAGCTTTCAGAGATATTCCGTTTTACTGAGATGTAGCTATCATCATTTGAGGTCTTGTTAGAGGATGAAACTGAAGGTTTCTTGCGTGCACTGAAACACTGAGCTCCATCCCAGCCCTATGTCCTTCTGTCAGGCTATCTTGACCTCAACTGTGATGAAGTCCACTGCACAGCCTATCTGGTCCTTTATGAGTTCATCACAACTTCTGCTGCTGGTGCCAATGATTCTTGCAGTCTGACAAGAGACTGTTTCTCAGGGTGTGTGAGGTTAACATATTTTCACGATATAACTAAGATGCTATAAGTGCTGTGCATTTCATGGTACTGACAATGTAATGGAAAGTGACACTGAGATGGAGGTAGGGCTTTTACACTTTGCTTCTCTGTTGCTGTGCTGAGTACTAGTACCAAAAGCAACGTAAGAGAAAAACAGAAAACCAATTACCAAGGGAAGTCAGAACAGAAACTCAGGCAGGAGCCTGAAGCAGTAATCACAGATAGAGGAGGAGTTCTCAACCTTCCTAATACTGTGACCTTGTAAATACAGTTCCTCATGTTGTAGTAACCTCAAACCATACATTTATTTTTGTCACTACTTCATAACTCTAATTTTACTACTATTATGAATTGTAATGTTAATATTTTTCGAGATGGAAGTTTCCCAAAGGAGTTGAGACCCACAAGTTGAGAACCACTGTCATAGAGGAAGACAGCTTTCTGGCTTGGACATAGCTTCAGCTTAGCTAGCTTTCTGATTCAGGCCAGGACTTCCTGCCTAGAGACAGGAATTGTTGTCCACATGCTGGGCCACTCACACACATGGCCACAGGCCAATCTGATTATGGTCCATATCTTTAATTACTCTTTGACATCTGGAGACATGCATGAAGAACCTCTGGTGTACACCACAGTGTTCTAGGTATCAGGAAAAGCATCTATAACTGTTGAGCTGAAAGCCCACAGTTTCATCAAACCCTAGTTTTCCTTAAAATAAGTAAGAAAGGGGCACCAAGCAGTCACAGCCATTCCTCAAGCAGTCACAGCCATTCCTCAGTGACTATGATGATTGATTCCTAGGTCCTTGAAGATACCAACTCCATCGTGCGAAAGTCCCTCATCACATTCTTCCTGTCAGCTTAAGTCATCTTTGGGTAACAACGGTTCCTAACAACATGAATGTGGTGTGGAGTTGTTATATTGTGCTGTTTATGAGAGAAAAGGTTTGTATGTGTTCAGTAGGCGACCCATTTTACTTTTATAATTTTTTTTCTCCCTACCTCTGGTTGGTTAAACCTACAGGTATGGAATCACAGTCACAAAGAGTCAATGGCATTTTCTCAATATGAGCCAATTTTCAATGAACTGATTGCAATTATTGCCAATAATAAAATCTGAGCTTTCAAGAAGAAGTAAACCTTAACTCAGGGAAACTTGCTTTACCTTCTACAAAGCCTGGTGGCTTCTCCTAACTTAAAGGTGCTGAGATCAAGAATGGTATCAAAGTGGCTATTTTTAATACTGTAGAATAAGAAATCTGTACAATTCAGTGAACCAAAACTCCCAAGATAACTGATCTCACAGTGCTAACAATTCACACACTGGGCAGGAGCAGACTGAGAAGGTTGAGCCAACATTAAATGACAAGCTAAAGCCTTCATACCAGCCACTGACAAAGAGGAAATGGAAATCGTGTGAGATTCTTTCCTGCTGTATCAAGTCTGTAATGAGTCAAACTTTCTTCATATACTTCTAGCAAAACAACTACAGCCACATCAGCTGGTCAGTCAGACACAGACACAGAAAACAACGGCACTTCCCACTATAATTGTATTACTGATTTTTGAAAAGTAATTAATTTTAATAAAGAGCTATAAATATTCAAGTGAAATATTTTATTATTTTCAAGGTAACTAAATAATTTAATAAATTTTGCCCCAGGTAAACTAAGCTCTCTGGGATCCACAAATGCCTAGTTATGAAAAGGTATCGAACCCCAAGAAGCCTGTAACCAAGTCTGGCTATCAGTGAATGCCAACCAGGACTCGCAAAGCAATGTAAAAAAGAAAGTGGTTTCAATTGGGAAGAAACCATACATACATAGTTTAAAAACAAAACCAAACCTCCAGGAACCCATGTGTGGTAGTGCACACCTTTAATCCCAGCAATCTGGAGGTAGTGGCAGGTGGATTGCTGTGAGCTGGAGGCCAGCCTGGTCTACAAAGTCCAGAACAGGTAAGGCTACACAGAGAAACCCTGTCTCGAAAAAACAAAACAACAACAAAACAAAAAACAAAAACAAACCCTCCAAGTATGGTGGTACATACTTATAGTACTAGCCTTCAGACAGTGAGGAAGGAAAAACAGCTTGAATTTGGGGTTTTCAAATGACAGAAATGACTATTTAAAAAAGAAGAAGAAGGTTGGAGTGGTGATTATCAACAGTATGACCACGGCAGACAGTGAGGAAGGAAAAACAGCTTGAATTTGGGGTTTTCAAATGACAGAAATGACTATTTAAAAAAGAAGAAGAAGGTTGGAATGGTGATTATCAACAGTATGACCACGGCACAGAACTAACCAAAACAAGGAAGACAGAATAAAAAAAGTACAACGACCATACTGGTGCTCACACAGGACTAAGAAAGCCTTTGGGTAGCTAAGGAGAGATTGCCCTGACCCTCTGTAACAACGGCAAATTGAATACCCACAAGCAAATGGAACCTCACGTCTCACATACGATCTATGCCAAACAGTAACATCAGGAGTACAACCACATTATGAGAGAACAATGTCAAAAAAACAACCTTCAGGGGCTGGAGAGATGGCTCAGAGGTTAAGAGCACTGGCTGCTCTTCCAAAGGTCCTGAGTTCAATTCCTAGCAACCGCATGGTGGCTCATAATCATCTGTAATGAGATCTGATGCCTTCTTCCAGCTCTGATATGCAGAACCAGAACATGTAATAAATAAATCTGAAAACAAACCCCCACAATTTAAAGTCTTTAACTACTGTATAGGAACACACACTAAATGAAATAGAAAGTCCTGACTCAGCTGGGCAGTGGTAGCGCACAGTGCAACCCAGTACAACCAGGGCTACTTACAGGAGAGAGGGAGAGAGACTGACAGACCCAGTTTCCAAATTAAAGTCTAGTCTACAAAATAAAAGGCTGGTCTACAAAGTGAGTCCAGGACAATCAAGGCTACACAGAGAAACCATGAATGAATGTGTGAATGAATGAATGAATGAACGAACGAACGAACAAACGAACGAACGAACGAACAAACAAGAAAAATAAAAGCCCAGGAAAGGGATGAAAAATAAAATAAAACAAGTCTAGAAGGTAGGCTGAATTTTGAAATGGTTACTTGGTTTAATATTGCTAAGAAAGCCTAGATCTTGTGGGTGTTGTTGTTGTTGTTGTTGCTTTGCTTTGAGACAGTGTCTCACCTCATGCAGCCTAGGCCTCCCTTAAACTCTGTGTAGCCAAAGAGGATTCTGAACTTCTCATCTTTCTGCCTCTACCTCCCAAATACTGGGACTGTAGATACGCATCACCAAGCCCATGGAAGTCAAGATTGGAAAACCAAAAAAGACTCAAAGTTCATCTTTTGTTTCCAGACTGTTAAACGTTATTCCTGTTTGGCAGAAAAGACAATGAAGGATTCTAAAGCAGCTTGTCTGATGCCCCTAGACAGCAGTGAATGAGAGGAGGCGCCAGAGTCCAGGACCAGTGTCAATTTGGCTTGAGAGTAGACAGTTCAGCCTGGCGTGTCACTGCGCGCCTTTAGTTCCAGCACTGAGGAAGCAGAGGCAGAGGCAGGAGGATCTTTGAGTGCAACGCCAGCCTGGTCTACAGAGTGAGTCCAGGACAGCCAGGGTTACACAGAGAACCCCTGTCTTGAGCAGTCCACTCTGGGGAGAGAGGAAGGAGGAAGGGGGAGGAGGGGAGGGGAAGGGAAAAGGACAAAAAGAAAGAAAAAATGAAAAATCTGGACTCAATCCTGACTGTCTTTCTATTAAAGAGCACACTATGAAAAATGGGAACTAGGCTATACTCTGGGGATCATGGGTGTGGACCTGACCAGTATTTAATAAAGCTTAATTCAAATGTTGCGCAAAAAGACCAAAACAAATGGGACATAATATTTTCTATACATGTAACTGACAAAAAAGCTCTTATCTAGAATATATAAAAAGTTCCTGCAAATCAGTGAAATAACACAATCACATATAAACATGGGCCAACACTAACTCTTTATAAAAGGGGGTAGACAAAATGTCTCAACTTTACTTATAAGAAAATACAAATGAAAACTAAAGCATACTGAGTATTGATTGGTAAAGTCATCTATTCAAAATTATAAATCAATATAATGATCTGTCACTCCTACTAAGTAAGTTTAACTTACAAGCTAATGATTTGAAAATACATTAAAAAGGAAATGCAAGTGCAAATGCACCAAGAGATAGTACTCTATTCATAAAGGTCCAAACCGAGCTGGATATAGTGGTGCTCACCTTTAATCCCAGTGCTTGGGAGGGAAAGGCAGGTGGTTCTGCAAGTTCAAGGCCAGCATGGTCTACATAGTAAGTTCCAAGACAGCCAGAGTTACACAGTGAGATACTTACTGTATTGAAAAACAAAAACAAAAGCAAACAAAAAAGGTCGAAACCTGTAGCATGCTGCCACAAAATTAGAGAATACTGAACAGCAAACGAAACATGAAATTAAATTAATCTTCCAATGAAGTTGAAAAAAAAGTACATTTACGTAACTTTCGGGAAGACGCTAGTGTTTAAGGGGGAAATGTTGACATGAAATGACGCTGGAGGGTTAGTCTGGGACTGTATCATAAAGATTTCTATTTGAAGGCTATACAGGTATTTGTGTTAAGAAAAAAAAAATGCTCTTATTCTATGAAATTCTGTTTCACTTAATTAACCAACATGTTTTAAAAGCTAGTCACACTTCACTGTAAATATGCTTTTTACAGAGCTGAATGAAGAATGCTGAAAGACAGCACATACTACATTCTGATGGAACTCCAGGAAGCCAGACCTGCCTGCCTCAAGTGACTGTGGCTGGTTATCTTGGGTTCCACTGGGAACCACAATCACACAGAAACAACATGAGCTCAGTTCACGACTGCCATGACATTTAGAGTGAGTCAAGCCTAAACAAAACATACAACAAGCCACTGTAATTGTAGAACAAAACAGGTACCTTTCACCCTTGATGAGAACAGAAAGAAATGGCGCTGAAAAGATGAATATGGAGGGGACTCGGAATAAAAAGAACAGAAAAAATTCAGAAAGAGACTAAATGTGAAAAGACAGAAATATAGGCATATGTGTTAAAGGTGAGATGCAATGAGTTACTAAAAATAGTAACTGCAGGAAAACAGGCCGCGGGCGTGAGTCAGCAGATACCCTCCAAAGCTCAGCAGTAGAGAAATGAGCACCTGGAAACCAGCAGGGGAGGGGGCAAAACAAAAACCCAAGCAAGCTGAAAAAAAGCAGTAGATGCTAATACACTGCTGCTGGGAAGGAAAAGGACAGGCTCTAAAGAGACTTCACTTTACAACCACCCATCCATTCTATAAACATAGGAACAAGGAAATGAAAGTTGTATGCAGGGGAATTTTGAAACCGAACACTTTCTGAGCATTATGGAATTCTGTGGAGGAAGGGACCATGGAGTGCAGTCTGTTGAGAGGATGTGGAGGATTGCTTACAATAACAAAATAGCTGGATATGAAGGGGAAGTTTGGTATTGCCCATCTTTATAATCCATTTGGCCACAGAATAAATGCCATATAACAGCAACAATCAATATAGAAATAGCACCTGATGAAATTCAGTGCTCATAACAAAACCCTCAGCAAAACAGCAATAAGAGTATCCTAGACACAAGGTGGAACACTTTCAAGGACAACTACACACCAGCTTAATGGTGAGAGCTGACTGGTTTCTTCCTATGGCTGGTGAGGAGCAAAGATGTCATTATCATCATCCTTCATCTCCCTGTTCTTTGTCTTGATCACTGCTACCATTTATACTATACTGAAGAGTATGCATGAAGAACATTTTTTTTAAATTATCACTATTTACAGACAACACAATTGCCTATGTAGAAGAAAGAAATCATGACCCAGGCATGGTGGTGCCCGCCTGTAATCCCAGCACTTGGGGAGGCAGAGCCAAGTGGATCTCTGAGTTCGAGGTGGGCCTGGTATACAAAGTTGAGTCTAGGTGAGGACTGGAGAGATGGCTCAGCACACTGCCTGCTCTTCCAGAGGTCCTGAGTTCAATTCCCAGCAACCACATGGTGGCTCATAATCATCTCTAATGAGCTCTGGCGCCTTCTTCTGGAGTAAGTGTGGGTAGAACACTGTCTAAATAAATAAATAAATAACTTAATAAATGCACCTTTAAAAAAACAAAAAATTAACAAGTTGGATTAAAATTTCAAGTTATTACTCTGTGAAATACTTGATGTAAAGGGTGAAAAGACAAAGTGTGAACAAGGAAACCCATGTATAGACTACAGGTCAAATAGCAGACTTGTAAGCACAATGAAAAACAAATAGTAAAAAGCAATCCAACTAAAAACGGGGAAAAAGGAACAGAGATGTGCTGGCTAGTTTTATATCAATTTGACACAAGCTAGATAGAACCTAAAATGATAAAAACCTCCATAAAATCTGGCAGTATAGCATTTTCTTAATTAGTGACTGATGGTAGAGGGGGCAGCTCATTGTGAGTGGTACCATCCCTGGAGTGGTGGTCCTGGCTCTATATGAAAGCAGGTTGAGTAAGCCATTAGGAGCAAGCCATTAAATAAGCAGCACCCTCCATGGCCTCTGCATCAGCTCCTGCCTCCAGCTTCCTGCCCCACTTGAATTCCTATCCTGACTTCCTCTGATGATGAACTGTGAAGTGGAAGCATAAACTGAATAAACCTTTTCCTCCCCAACTTGCTTTTGGTATTGGTGTTTCAGCAATAGAAACCAGAGCTAAGACAACAGATATTTAAGAGATGAACGTCAGTACACAGTGACCACCCTGGAAAACACAAATCAAAATCACGCATCTGGGGCTGGGGAGAAAGCTCAGCCAACAAAGTATCTGTCTTCTAAGTAAGAAGATTTGGGTTTGGCCCCCGGGGTGCCTGCCTGCTTTTAAACAAATAAGCAGGCATGCTGTTGTAATGGCAGTACCCAGCGAGCAGGAACATGCAGATTTCTGGGGTTTGCTGACCAGCTGGTCTAGTTTACTTGTTCTGTTCCAGGGTCAATAAGAGGCCTTTTTTTAAAAAGAGAAAGAGAAAGAAATGGGTGGATTGTGGAGGAGTATATTACTCAATGTTACCCTCTGGCCTCTAATTGCATCTGAACAAACACACATGTACACATACAAAGATATAAACCATGCACCTGTGAGACTAGCAGTGTGGGCATTGCACCACACTCAACTGTTCTCTTGGGTAGGTCAGCCCAGAAAATAGAGCCTTGTGTGCGTACAGACACAAATGCTCATAATTAAAGAAGCGAAATTCTCCAACAGTTATGCAAACTTAGTTCATCTCACCATGTGTCTTCATTAACAGAAAGGAATAAACCAACTCTCACGTGCTATGAGGCAGCTAAAAAGCATGATATCTGAGGAGGTCTCTGACAGAATCTTCTAGTGGGCCTCAAACAAGAGAGCTCGGCACAGCAGCTGTCTCTGGAAGATACCACGGGAGACACACTGGACTCTACTATTTTTAAATCATCTTAGGTGTTTAATGGTTTCAAAGTTGAAAATTGGGGGGGGGGGGGAATGAGAACACAGAAGATGAGGAAACTTGTAGGTGACTGACAGGGTTCTTTGTTTTGATTTTGGTGGTAGTTTCTCAACTATTGAGTCACTAAAACCTACTGAACTAAGAATTTTAAACGAGTACATTTTATTAATAAGAACTATGATTCATCTGTTAATAATTGATCGGTAACCAGCCACCTGTGATTCCAGCACTTGAGAGGCAGAGGCAGGTGGATCTCTGTGAGTTTGAAGCCAGCCTGGTCTACAAAGTGAGTCCAGGACAGCCAGGGCTACACAGAGAACCCCTGCCTTGAAAAACCAGAAGGAGGTGGAGGAGGGGTGAGGAGGAGGAGGAGGAGGAATTGATCAGTAACACTAAAATTTTAATTCTATCTTAAAAAGTGAAAGAACTCAATGTATCCGTAAGATGTTTTACATGATTTAGACAGTAAAGAGAACAATACCAGGTGTGATGATGCAAAGTGAGAGGCCATACTGGGCTACACAGACATTGGTAGTCTGAGTAAGAATGGGCCCCCACAGGCTCATATATTTAAATGATTAGTCATGGGGAATATTTGAAAAGACTAGAAAGATTAGGAGGCGTGGCCTTGCTGGAGGAATTGTGCCTCTGGGGCTGGGAGTTTCCAGCATCCAAGACAGGCCTAGTGTCTTCCTCTCCCACTCTGCTCTTGCTGACTTGCCCCATGCTAGCCACGGTGATGATGAACTAAGCAGGCCTCTGAACTGTAAGCAAGCCCTCATGCTTTCTCCTGTTACCTCTTCACAGCAACAGAACAGTGACCAAGACAAAGCTACCCAAGACAACGACTACATAAGCAGGGGCTGAAGGGAGGGCTCTGTAGTTAAGAGCCCTTGACTCTGTTCCAGAGGACCCAGGTTGGAATCCCAGCACCCGTGAAGCAGCTAACAACTATCAGTCAGTGATTCTAGTTGCAGAGTATCCAACAACCTCTTCTGGCCTCCTTAGGCGTTAAGCAGAAACATGGTGTACATACATACGTGCAGGCAAAACACTCATACATATAAAATAAATATATAATCCCTAAAAATTGAAAAAGAATGAAGGGAACCACCTGACTCTGTGCGTGGTCAGTGGCTGGGCACAAGGAGACTTTCGTTAGTGACACTAGAGCCAGGAACCTTACACAGTTTCCAATGTCAAAACCACTGGAACTCCAAGAACCTGCAGGCATCACCCTGTGCTGGCCGAGGCTAAAGTGTCCACTTCCCATACCACCATCCACACACAACTGCCTCGTGCGGCTCGGTGAGGGGCATGGTCTTTGCCAGCTACAGTTAGTTGAATTCTGAGGACTCAGAGAAAGAGTGGGAGGGAAGGTTGCTTCAAGGAATTGGTTGGAGGAGAAAGAAGGCTGCTGGTTCTTTTGCTGTTCGCTGGATCTCCTTACCACTGAGATCGGTATTGCCCCAAAGAACCCGACCCTAGCCAGCTGAAGGAGCTCAAGAGAACTCCGCCCCCTCTCCCTACTAACCTTCTTCCTTTCCAACCTAGCACTGGGGGACTGGAAGGTATTAGGAGGGACAGGAGTGGAGAAAGAAGGAAGAGATATAAGAAACCTAAAATAGAATAAAAAGTAGTGCAGACACCTGGCATAGTGGTAAAAAGTTTTAGACACAGACCTAATCAACCACCACACCACATGTTTACAATGTGTTATGCCCATAGGGCTCAGTGAGGATCCCCAGGCCAAGGAGGCACAGTGTCCTGCAGGGGCATGGAAGAGAACCTAGTGCCTTTCCAAACCTGACCAGATACCACATAGCACCATTCTGCTTCCTTCTGCTCCTTAGCACTCAGTTCTGAAAGCTAGTCTATAGTCAAATGCAGGAGGGAGACACCACCGTAGGCAGTGCCAACAAATTTGTAGACACTCCTTTTTTGTTTGGTTGGGTGTTTTGTTTTGTTTTGGTCTTGTTTTGTTTGTTTCTTTGAGGCAGTGTTCCTGGTTGCTTTACAATTATTATTCTGAAACTTCTGAGTGTCTCATGTGACATCAAACAAATGAATGCTCTTTAGGGCTCTGATACTCTAAATTTAGGAGTGAAAACATACAGACAGATGAGAGGACAGCAGAGAGAAACTGGCATCTGTCTCAGCTGGGGTTATCAGTCTTAAAGACTGATAAAGTCTGCTTTGGAACCTCAGTGTGCTGAGGTCTGGAAAGCCCGCGGTGGACTCAGAAGCAGAAGTCCTGAAGCCCCATTTGCAAAGCTGCTCAGCATCTTTCCCTTGTTTAGTAACAGAAAACAGAGTAGGATTTTAATACCCACCTATAAGAGTCTTTTTCCTGATCAAACTTGTTTCTAAACTTCTTACTGTGACAGTGAGCAGGGAAAAAAACTAACAACACTGTGCTCCTTTGTCCTGTGGCATGCCTGAGCCATCTCCTAAATATCATGGTCTTTCCTTGTTCAGCTCTTTAACGAAAAACCAAGTCCCAGAGAACAACACCAGTTTCTCTCTTTCTACTCATATTAACTCTAGTACTGTTCTGTTCACGCCACAATAGGGTCTACACTTGTTAAGCTGCCAGCACTGCTACAGAATCCAGACCGCCCGGGGCCCCGGCCCTTTTGCACACAACATTGCTAGGGTCCCCTGGGTCTGCCTCACAGAGACACAGGACCATCCACAGCAGGGGAGTTGTCAGGGCTCTGTAGTCCTGGCTGGGCTTCAATGCAGTGTTAGTTTTTAATGTTGACTTTATATTAATTACAGCAGCCTTAAGTTTCCAAAAATACTGAAGGCAAAAGGAGGAGTTGTCACATACCTTTCACTCCAGATGTGCACAGCCTTGACATATCAACATCCCGCATCACAGCGGTCCATCTGTCACCACTTACCCCAGGGCTCCTTATCTACACCAGCGCTCACTTTGGGTACTAAACCTTTTATAATTCTGACAAACATACAATCATTTATATCCATTATTACAGCACACCAAACAGACCAGTTTCACTGCTCAAAACATCCTGTACTCTGCCCATCTGAACCTTCCTTCTCCTGGCCAGGCAGCTATGGACCAGTTTGGCTTTCTCAGCATGTCACAGAACTAGAATTATAAATCATGTTGCCTTTTCAAGATAGGCTTCTTTCTTTAAAAAGAAAAAACTGTGTTGCAGAGTGCACATACACAAACATGTGAGTCAGAAGTCAGTTCTTCTGTGTAGGTGCCGGAGATTCAACTCAGGTCATCTCAGTCTTGGTCACAACTGCTGCAGAGTCATGACATCACAACCCCCAAGATGAGCTTCTTTTGCTTTGTAATATGCAGGTGTGGTTCCTCTGTGGTTAAATCAGATTTTAGCAATGAATACTATTCTATTGTCTGGCTGTATCACTGCTTATCCATTCACCCAATGAATCTTGGCTGCTTCCAATTTTGGCAATTATTAAAAAAGGGTACTTTCTCAAAAAATAATTATCAGAACAGAAAACGCTGGGAGGCACATATCCATCATCACATGAAGAACGCTCTTCTGTTCATTTGCCTGGGTGAACTTACATGTGTGAGAGTCATATGGCTGGTTTGTTGTCAGAATGTTTAGGTCTCTCTGACTATAAAATACAGAAATCAAGAGGATCAGGGACCACATCTTCATCTTGTACAGTATTGTTAAGAGATTCTTAGTCTCTCCAGATAGGAACTGACCCCTCGAGTGTAAGTTACTAAGGCCATTGGATTTCTGGCCTCAACTTCACTAAGACAGAATATGAAGCTTAGAATGTTTGAGATAATTTTTACTTCCTATTCCATACAGCAGCCTCGCCTTTACTATTACACTGATCCAGTCTCTTCATTCATCACTTCTAGTATGCTGAGAAATGGATCACCTAGGGCAGTGGATCAGTAACAGCATGCAGGGTCTCAGCACAAATATGACAGTGGCCTCTGTGGGCTGCCAAGTATACCAGAGCCCTGTGGTAAAGACAGACAGGGCTGGCAGAGAGCTCTGTGTCTTCAGTGAGTATCCTCACCCTTCAAAGAAGAGAATCTGTCTTTGGAAAGAAGTAACAGTCCTAGGACGGATTGCACAATGACCCAAAAACTGTGACTTTGACGAAGTCATGCTCATTTATATTTCCAAATTCTCACTAACATATTATCACTTCATAAAATCTGATTTGGTTACAGAAAATAAGTACTGTAATTTCATTAGCCATATCTTGTTTGTACAACAGTTTATGTTTACAAATCATTTTTACCTAGATGATATTTCATAGAGAAAAATTAGATTCACACAGGAAAAGTGGTATACCCACACAGCCAACAACCAAACCAGAACTGGAGACCACAGTCACAACAGACACAGCCCACTGCCGCCTACTGGAAGGCCTTCATAGTCCAACAGCATGGTAAGAAGCAAAACCACCTTGAGGAAAACAAATTGCAAAGTTCTAAAGTCCAAAGTGTTAAAACCACATGATACTTATAAGTACAAAACCACTATTTTTTACAACTATTTCAGAAATTTAGAGGGCACCTGAATGGGTTATATCTTGTGATTTTCACAAAAGAATTATGTGATGGCTATACTTGGTTGTCAACTTGACCATATCTGGAATGAACTAAAACCCATATGGCTAGGCACATCTGTGAGGGATTTTTTTTTCCTAATTAAATCTTTTGTAGTGGGAAGACCCACTTCTAATACAGATCTTTGAGTTGGGAAGATGCACCTTAAATCTAGGCCACACCTTCTGTTGGCAGCCTGCATGAAGGACACAAAGGAAGAAGCTTGCTCTCTGCCTGCTTGCTCTCACTCTCACTGGCCAGTTCATTCCTTCATGGGCATAAGAGCCTACCTCTTCAGGATTCTGGCGAATACTTTAGACTGAAGACTTCCTAATAGACCCAGGGTTCTCTAGAGGAACAAAATTTACAGAATGAGTCCCTGCTCTCTTTCTTTCCTTTCTCATTTTAGTAACAAAAACGTGTGTGTGTGTGTGTGTGTGTGTGTGTGTGTGTGTGTGTGTGTGTGTATTTACACATAATATACAGAAAAAGATGTGGATGTCTTAATTCCCTTGAAGCAGGGTCTCTCACTGAACTAGCAGCCTGCAGGTGCTGCTCCTCTTTCCCCACTGTGCCGCAGTTACACAAGGGCTCAGCTTTTTAAAGATGGTTGCAGGATCCAAACAAATCTTCAGGCTTGTACAGTAAGTGCTCTTAACTACTGAGTCTCCAACCCTCTAATGTTTTCTTTAAAATGAGTTCAGTAAAAAGAAAACATAAAGAACGCCATAACACACAAGCTGTAACACACAGCTCAGTACACTCTCATCCTAGTATTGTTGCTAGGCTGCTACTTTCCTCCAACAGCTTCTCTACCTTGACTCTCATCACTCAAAGGCTACAGGTGAGATGGACCCTCATGTTTTACAACTTAGCTAGGGCAATATACACAATTCTGCTTTGTAATAACTGTGGCGAGGGATGTGATGTCTGAAAAATACCCATTCTTTTCTTAACTAACAACTGTTTCTTCCCAACTTTCATTACTACAAATAAGCGGTACAATGAATATTTGTCTGTGCACCTCTTGGTGTGGGTGTGTGGGTGTAAACATGTACACATGGAGATCAGAGTTCAAATTCAAGTGTCTTCCTCTATTGTTCTCTCTACTTATTTTTGAAACATCTGTCACTGACCCTGGAACTTATTCAGCTACACTGCTGGCCAACAAGCCTGTTTCCACCCACAACTCCTGAGCAGAGGCTCACGATCATGCCTAGTTTTTTTTACATGGGTGCAGGAGACCCAAACTCAGATTCTCATGAGTGTTCCGCAGCAATTTCCCCAGCACATTTATGTACCTCTTTATAGTTTAAAATAAAATTTAAATAAACTTCACATGCTTTGAAAACTTTGAGCAAAGCAGATTAGGCATGTAGCTCAGTGGTACAGTGCTTATAAAGCGAACAAAGCCCTGGATTTGATTTGTAGCGAATAAAAACTGAGTATGACGGCTACCTAGCAAGTTCAAGGCCAGTCTGAGCTTTATGAGACCACATCTCAGGAAAAATCTCACTTCACTTTGCACCATCTTTATTTTCCACTTCAGACCAGAACAGGTGTCTTTGGCTATAAATTTACTGAAAGGTTTGGAAGCCTGTAGCTTGTAATCCCAACACTCAAGAGGCTGAGGTAGGAGCATATAGTAATTCTGAGAGCAGCCTGGGCCACAGTGTGAGTTCTAAGCCAGGAACACGGTAAAAGCTGAGGGTCAGAGGTGTTAGGCTAAGCAAGAGGAAGTGGAACCCTGGCTGGGCGTGATGGCGCCCGCCTTGGGAGGCAGAGGCAGTTGGATCTCTGTGAGTTTGAGGCCAGCCTAGTCTACAAAGTGAGTGAGTCCAGGACAGCCAAGACTACACAGAGAAACCCTGTTTCAAATAAATAAATAAATAAATAAATAAATAAAATTTAAAAAAATACAGATTCAAGAGAAGCTCTCTCCATGGATGATGATGATGATGATGATGATGATGATGATGATAATAATAATAATAATAATAATAGCAGCAGCAGCAGCAGCAGCAGCAACTAAAATGAGGGATAAGTCAGAGTACAGCGCTCTGAAGACACCCAAAGCTAGGTCTCTCGCTTTAATCACACCACTCAGGAGGCAGAGGCAGTTGGAGCTCTGAGGCCAGCCTGGTCTACATATGAATGTAAGAACAGTCAGGGCTACAGAAAAAGGCCTTGATTTAAAAAAAGATAAGTATAGATACAAAGCCTTTGGGGATGGGCGTATAGATTTACAGCTAAAGTCATTTTGTCTTTCTTAAAGTGTGTAGTCAAGTGGGGACTACTAGGTGACAGCCAAATGAAGCATGAGAAGAACATTTACTTTTCGAGTTCAACATCATATCGATTATAATTTTACTAATATACACATGGAGATAGTTATAATCCATAAATAACTTCAAACTTCTTTAATAACAAGGAAATTATAACTCATAACCAAGCAACTTGAAGAAATGATGTTTATATGAATGTTGCTTCCAGAATTTTAGGTTTCTATGGTAAAGGGCTCAAATCCAGTTTTTTACTGACGGCTGGATGACACCAACTAATGAACACCACTGATTTGGCTGCAACTGTGGGAACTAAAGGAGCAAAGCCAGTTCATGGTTCTACTTCTCACTCAACTAAATACACAGCAAGGCATCTTGACTAGGTGTAGTAATCAGGCAATCAAACCAAAAGAAAGCAGATGCTTTAAGAAGAAACACAGCGGCTGGCAGATCCTCTCAGGTCAGAGGAATGTGTGTCCTTCTGTGAACAGATGCCACAAGCAGCACCCAGGCCTTCCAGAAGGACTGTGTGGGCTGCCAGGCTTGTCGTTATAGCAACAGTTCTAAGCATATGTGCAGTGACACCAGCTGATTTCTGAGAGCTGCAAATAGAGGATAATGGTATTTAAAAAAAAAAAAAAAAAAAAAGAGTTCCAGAGTAAAGATCACCACCCATCCCTCCTCTCTCTCCAGCCTACACTACCTCTAGACATCACTGTTCAGCAGAGCAATAGCATAAAGACAAATGCAGCCTCACGTTCCACATATGCCAAGTCGTTTGCATAATGACACACTTGTGCTCACAGGTTACAGGAAAGAAATGGCCAAATCTAGCAAGGGTAATCCACCTGGGGGGACTTCCCGGTCCACTCTGACCCCAACAGTTTGTTCTTCGCTCCTCCCCATATATAGACCTTTCAAGCTCTCAGCAACTGGGTTAAGGCTCAAGGAAGCTGCTCACAGGTCACAACCTAGTACACAAACTAGTCACAACCTGAAAAGAAAAAAGCTGTAGCAGTCTGCTTAAGCAAAAGTTCCAGGTGAAAACCACAGGTTTCTGGGAAAGCAGGGCAAAAGTTCAAGTTTGGAATCCAAAATCTGTGTCTATCATTTCTTCTGATATGTGGGAAGGGATTGGAAAAATGAGAAATCCCCTAGAGATATGGAAGCCTTGGAAGCCAGGCACAAGCACATGAAAGAGTGCAGAAATGACTGCACACACAGACAGATGCTATTCCCGGCAGCGCCTTCAGCACCATCCGCACAGTGACACCCCTCAATCCACTATCTTTCTCTTCTTTAAGGACACAATGCTATTTTTTTTTTTTCTAAATTTCACTTCTACCACATTATTCCAAAACTAGGCAGATAAATTCCTATACTGCTGACATTTAACATTTTTTTATGGTCTTTACACCTTTATTTAGTCAGTAGATAGGGTGCCACAACCCCCAAACATCGTGGTCAGAAGACAACTTGAGGTAATCAGTTATCTACTTCCACTATGTGGGGTTTAGAAGTTAAACTCAAGTTATAAGGCTTAGAGCAGCAAAGGCCCTTCCTTCCTTCCTTCCTTCCTTCCTTCCTTTGCAGAGCCACCTCACTCACCCTGAACTGACATCCTTAAGACAAAAGTTAAACTTGGTAATTCACGTTGCAAAAGTATATTAGATTGAACAGATGCATTATTCATTATAATCAAAATTAAATACTATTTTATATAATATACAATTTCACACTAAAGGGATAAGAAAAGACATAGACTTGTACTGGCTAGTTTTATCAACCCGAGACAATGAGAAGCCCCTGGGAAGGCAGCGGGCATACATGAAAGGTATTTAAACACAAGTCTCTCTGTGTCTGTGTATGTGAGCATGTGTGCGGATATCCAAGGAAGCCAAAAGAGGGTGTTGGACGTCCTGAGCTGGAGCCGCATTCGTGCCCTCTGCGAAGAGGGGCACTTACTCTTTAACCTGGGCTATGTCTACATTTTTATGAGCAATTTCCCTGGACTGAGGGTGAGCGGCACATTTCAGGGAAAGAGCAAGCTGAGCTAACCACGGATACACAGCTGTTACTCTCTTCTTTCGACTGCAGATAAATGTAATAAAGCCAATTATCTGATGTTCCCTACCAAAGATGGACTGCAATTAAGTATCAAATAAGCCTTTTCTCCTCTAACTTGCTTTTACGGACTACTTTATCACGACAAAAGAAACAAAACTAAGACAAGAATAACCAAGACTTTGTTTACTCAACATGTCTGTCTGCAGTGACTCACCCCGCATGGGAAGTGAGAGAAGAAAAAAAACCAAACTGCTCCATCGAATGCCTCAAAAGTTTAAATTTTATGTGCAAATGATATCTCTGATCCTCTAAAAGTAGAAGAATGAGCATTTTGTCGTAAGCTCCAACAGTGTCTCAAAGAGCCAGCTGTTGACACTGTTCATTTATTACCTACAGCTGTAACAACTTCTGGCAAACCGTTCCAGAGGGGGGGGGAAAATAATCTCAAATTCTGGTTTTTAATGAGCAATATATTCCACAGATATGTATGCATATACACATACCCAAGAGCACAAGGAAATGAAACAGAGAAACTATGGTTAACCGGGTGTGTGTTTGTGTGTGTGTGTGTAAATACAAATGCTGTGTCTCTACTTGGACTAAGTCTAGTTTAGAATTTCACTCTAGTCAGAAACATGAGGCAGCAGAGCATTCCCAACAACAAGTTCCATCACAGAAGTCAAAGTGCTCGCTGGAGGATCCATAGTTCCTAGTGGAGAGAGAAACCTGCAGTGCAACATCTCCGCCTTGGTTCTGGCTTGGCCTATCTATGCTTTCCTAGCAACACAGGACTCCCTTCCTACCAACTAAATAACAGTAAGCTAACCAGAGGAAATGAAGGCACTTTGAAAACTACAGGCTGTGAAACTATTTAAGGTGTTGGGCATCTCCAAGTCTGCATCGCATGGCCTGATGAGAGCCTGTGAACCTTAATTACATCTCCAATACCCCTTCAAAGGCTGGCACAGACATTCCACCATTCAATGGCTAAAACATTAAGCAAAAAATTTAATGTATCTGTCTTTTAATCTACAAATTGGGTGAGAGGAGAGCCACACTGGGGAGGAGGATGACACAAGATCACTGTGTTCCAAAACTTTAGGAGGGCTATAGGTCTGTGCTCTATGGAAAGCAAACAGTATACACCAAGTGCACAGCACACACTGGCAACTATAATGAATGACAGCGTCCCAACCCTGTTAGGTCAATGACTGAGGTTTAATGATCCATTTCAAATTACATCTACATGGTGCTTTATTTTTTATGTTATTTTATTCAGAGCCTCTAACTAGCCTCATCTGAACAGATGGCATTATCTCCTCATTACAAATGAAAAGCCTGGAGCTGAGATAATCCACACACACTCTCACCTCCAGGCTATAGCACCCAGTGGAGGCCACTGCTGTCAGCAAACACCTTGTTGATTCTCATGTGACGGTCTAAACTGACAGGTTTGCTCTAGAGGTTGAAAACATTCCATCTGCCAGGAAGGAGTCCTGTCCTTCCCTTCTCCAAAGCTGCCTCAGCACCTTGAGGAATAGCCCCTAGAAACAGTGCCCTCTATCCGAGAGGCAATCAAACCAAGATTGCGTAGGACAGGGACAGTACATAGACTTGAACAGTGCTGTCATGCAGTATCTCTCACCATGAATGGAAAGTAAAATAACCCAGAAGAGGCAACTTTGGAAGTTTTTATCTTCATCTTAAGAATACCAAACAGGCATGCCTTTAATCCCAGCACTCAGGGAGGCGGAGGCAGGTGGATCTCTGTGAGTTCGAGGCCAGCCTGGTCTACAAATAAATAAATGGATATATGAACAAATGAGCACAAAGAGACAGAAACACTTTTGTCTGAACGTGTCCTACAAAATTGTTGTGTTAGGCACTGGCCTCTGTCTTGGAGATGAGGCCTTCAGCTCAAAGGGGCTGAAGGCTTACCAAAAGACTAGTGAGTGACCCCTCCATCCCGACCAGCCGGACAGACAGGTGGAAGCAGGGTAACTTGACTGGGCTCTGCTGGCAAAGGCACTGACTCGTACTTCCTAATTTCCAAATTATCTAGCTCCTGGTAGCTAGTTACAGTACCCCAAAAAGACTAATATAAAGGTAAATAGACTAAGAAATCCAATTCAGGTAATAAAAATGGAAAAGGTTACCAGAGTGAGTGAGTGAATGTAAAACATTGTTTAGAGGTCAGCAAGGACACAAAAGGCAAATTCAAGTCAGCAATGGGTGGGAGTCGGGGAAGCAGGGCGGAGGTTATAAGTGATGCTCAGTATGTTTTGAGACAAAAATATCTCAAAGGATAAAGAGAAACCCTTAGGATGCCACATAAAATTCCTGTCATGGGAGATAAGACATTTCTATGCATTGATGCCTATAATGAGAACCCAAGAGCCTCAGTAGAGAAAGCAGCCACAGCTGTGAGAATAGACATTAAAGCGTTCCCAGAGAAGGCTGGCACGAGACAACCTGTACCATAAACTTCCCAACAGAGCTGGAAACAACAGCAACCACCCAACCAGCACATATGAAATCATCTGACCAGCAACCGCACAGCTTAAGGCACAGGGAACACGTGATCACTAATACCTGACAGGGAAAAGAGAAACAGAGTGTGCGTGTGGGGGTGGGGTGCTGCCTTGCATCTTACCTCTACTGATCCTCCTCCTCCTCCACCTCTGTACCTTTCTAAAATAGAGTAACGAGAGCAAAAGAGACTGAGAATTGCCTTATAATTAATGGTGAGAAAAAGCGTTCTTTTCTTTATAAACTTAAAAAGAAAAAAATCAAGAGTAAGCACAGTGCAAAGACCTTTAAATTCCAGTACTCTGGGGCAGGCAGAGTTATACAGTGAGACACTGTCTCAAAAACAAAAGTAATACTTTTCAATTGCTTTTTAACATCGAGTATGATGTAAGTCAGTTGTAGGCCTTTCTTTAAAGGGTGAAGGAAGCTCCATTCTTCCACCCCTGCCGCTGCCTCCCCACCCCACCCCCTAGACAGGGTTTCTCTGTGTAGCCTGGCTGGCCTCGAACTCACAGTGACCCTCTGCCTCCCAAGTGCTGGAAATTAAAGGTGTGCACCACCACTGCCTGGCTAGGAAGCACCTTTCTATCTGTAAGAACTTTTCCTCACCCATGTTGTCAAACACCATTTTTAGGCCATGCTATTTATTTCCGGGGGGGGGGGGGGGGGGAGGGAAGGAGGGACGGAGGGAGAGGTGGGTGGCCTTCCCTGACCCTCTAGGATCTCTCTCTGGACTTTAAGATTACCGATTTGGGTGCACTAGGTGACAGTGAGCCTTAGGCTCACCCACGGGTGATCCACATTCTGGTCCTGATATGTGTATAGAAAGCACTTGACTACCCCAGCTTCATACCTAGGTTCTTAAAATGGACAAATGACACCACAGGCAAGATGCCTCACAGAAGATACAGTTGAGCCTGCACTCCGCAAGATAGGTTTATAAAAAATGATTAGTATCATCTGCTAATAGGAAAATGAAAATTGTAGCCATTACCATTTTTAAAGCCTAAGCTGGCCTCAAACTGACAGCAATCCTCTTGTCTCCATCTCTCAAGCACACCAGAGTGCCAAGTGAAAGCTAAAACTGTAACGTCAGGCTCGTACCTGTGATACCTGCACATGAAAAGGCTAAAGCAGGAAGACCACAGGGTAGAAGTCAGCCTGCTCTATAGGTGAATTCAAATCACAACATGATGCTCTAAATATCCAACGGAATAGATAAAATCACGAAGATTGGATAAACACGAAGAGTGGCATGCAGGATGCTGCAGGTCACCTGACCCTTGACCCTTAAAATCCAATGTGGAAGAGGGAACAGAATGTTCGGAAGAATGGTGTCCAATCCTTTGGGAGATAGGCCAGACTTCACAGGGACAGGCGAGGTTGTCCTGGGTACTCAGGTACCTATCGGCACATTTCTCAGCATCTCTCCAAGGCACTCTGATCTCAAGTACACAAATGCAGCCTCACTTAAACAGGGCCCCATCAACCCCTTTAAAAAACAAAAACAGATGTGATTCTCTTTAATATGATAGTAGGTCAGTCATGAGAGCTGTTTCTGTATTTAGCTATTACACACAGGCTTGGAACAGCTGGTTCTTGACCCCATGCTCTATGGTCACATACAGTGGCGGTTCTATGAGGTGAAATGTCTTCAAGTGCAGAAGCTATAGGAAATGTACCAATAGGAAATCATAGCTAATGGTGGCAATTTCTTTCTGATAAAAAACAATACTGACTAGCCGGGTATGGTGATGCATGCCTTCAGTCCCTGCACTCAGGAGGCAGAGGCAGTTGAGTTCAAAGCTAGCCTGGTCTACAGAGTGAGTTCTAGGACAGCCAGGACTACACAGAGAAAACATGTCTTGAAAAACCAAACAAACAAAATACCATAGCGGTGACTATACATACATGTGAACATGCTAACAACTGTGGAGCTAAATGAATTTAATTGGAAACATCAGGGATGCCGACTGTATCTAAGCCACTGGTACCTTCTGTAACAAGGGTGAAGCAAGCTCCACTGGGGGTGATACGATGCTTTACAGTGTCAATTTGACAGATTTGAACTCATGGAAACATGTCTGTAAGGGGTCTTCCAAACTAGGCTATGGTAAGCATACCCACTCTAACTGCTTGACAGAATAGAGAGAAGCAGCTGTACATCAGTGAGTGTTACTCCTCCACACCCCAGCTTCGTGACTGTGGATGCAGTATGACCAGGCACTTCACGTTCCTGCTTCTGAATGTATGTACCATTGAACTGTGAGACAAAACAAACCCTTCCCTGAGGTATTTTGTCAGTTTTGTCTCCCCCAAATATATAAACTAATACAGATGTGGCACTCAAGACAGAGAGAATGTCAAGACACTGGGCCACAGGGCAGCTCAGCACACCAATAGCCTCTCTTGCCCAAAGGATAAAGGCCAGAATCAATGAAGCCAAGTATCCAGACCAACCAAATACCTTCCCACGACCACCCCTGGAGCAGTACCAGGTAACCATGGTGAGCATGGCTTTTCTTCAGCTATTGTGGTTGTTCTTCTGTTTGTTTTTAAGTATGAGGAACAAACAAGCTCATCCAAAAGACAAATACATAAATAAAGAGGATCCTGAATACTCAGAACTAAGAGTACTGCTATCAATGCTGCTCAACAAGCACAAGGACAGCACACCAAGCCCCCGTTCCTTCAAGGGTCTTTCACGCAGTGTTCCCTCTTCCCGCAACCGCACTCACGCTTCCATGCTTTTTAGCAAACACAATGTAACTGACATAGTGAAAGCAATGTCTTGGCTGCTCCATTTCTCAGCAACAAAACTTTTTCCCAATTGGTACTAATCTATCACATTAACAAGCTTGGTATAACAGGCAGCATCTAGGTCCGTGTTGACAGTCTTCGCTTCAGTAGTTTCCTGTGCGTGCCTTGTGTACACTGGTCCATGTTCTTCTTCTCTTATACAGCTGCACTAATCTAACTGTAACATGAGCAGAAAGAGTCTACTTGTCTCTGCAGAGACTCGGCGGGAGCCAGAATCTGGTCTAACACCACAGCCGAGCACAAGCAAGACAGCTAGAAGGACCTGCTCACACACTTCCTGGTTTGGATTTTGCTTGTTTTATCTTGTTTTGAGGTCTAACATTCTCAATCTTCCTCCTCCAACCTCTTGAGTGCTGATGACATTAGAGATACAGACCACTAAACCTGCTAACCTAATTGTTTTAATGACCAACAGTTAACAACCACTATCAGGATATTGCAATCAATGGCACCAAGATATCCAAAATAAAACAAAGTCTTTGTATTCTCAAACGCAGTGACCACTGCCCTGCCAAGAGGAGAAGAGGCAAGGCTGGCTTGTGGCAGTACAAATGATTCAGGCCTAATCTCTGAAGTCTGCACAAGTAAGGGAACACTTACTTACCTCAGGTTCTACCCCTAAATAATAAACTGAACGTGGAGCTGAGAAAGTATGCTTTTATTCACTCAAATGCTTCAAGATAAATATCTTTAAATGTTAAAACTTGGGGGCTGGAGAGATGGCTCAGAGGTTATGAACACTGCCTGTTATTGAAAGGTTACTGAATTCAATTCCCAGCAACCACAAGGTGAGTCACAACCATATATACTGAGATCTGGTGCCCTATTCTGGCGTGCAGACAAAACTCTGTATACTTAATAAATAAATCGTAAGGGGGGGGGGAGTTAGAACTTAAGTTTGATAAGCTTTACATTAAGTAGAAAAGTGCTGAAAATAGTCTATTGGCCCAGAATCTGAAGAGCCCCCCCTTTCTTCCTTGCCTTGAATTTCAAAGGAGAAAAGAAAATGCCCCTGAATATAAAACAGATCTCTCCACGGGCCAAGCACTGTCTTGATCCAATTTAGTCCTGTAATGGGGGAGGAGGGCTACGGCAACACAGATAACAACACAAAGCACACAAACACCTGTGACCCCTGTTCAGCGGGCATATGAGCTCTGCAGGTCGGAAAATTCATGAAGTTTTGAAGGATGGCAACCCTCCTGTCAGAGCATTGGCAAGAGAGGAAGAGGCATTTTCTTCCCTGCCCGCCCACCCCCAAGTTCTCAGAAAGACCTGGTGGGGACACAGTTGTAAGAAAGGATACTGAAGTGTATTATCTCAAAGCACTAAAATACAAACAAACAAATAGAGGTGGCCATGCACAGAACTGCCACATGACCTCCAACCCATCACCCAGATGTGTCCTAGCATTTAGAGTTAGTTCAGCGTCCAGGCTTGACATGTTCTATTCTTAGAACACACCACAAAACAACCAAAGAACATGGGCGGGAGGAGAAAGGGCCAGAAAGCAAAGGCTGGGGATGCTGCTGAGAAAGAGAGGGTCTCTGCCTGACCCAGGAGTGTACCTGAAGTTGACAGGTGATAAGCATAAACATTCTTTAAATACAGAACTTTCGCTTTTAATCTGCTATATCTACTGACAAAGGTTACAAGAAAAACAGGTTAGGGACTGTGTTCACTGGCTACAGGATGTGTCACTGTGGCGGCCCTTTTAAGTTGCTGGTAGAAATATAAAATGGCACAAGGCATGTAGAAAACAGTGTAAAGGTTCCTCTTAAAACAAAAACAAAAAACTAAAAATAGGTCAGAAGCAATGGTACTCTCCTTTAATCTCAGAAGATAGATTTCTGTAAGTTTAACGCATTAGCCTGGTTGTATACAGTGAGAACTTCTCTTTTTTTTTTTTTTTTTTTTTTAAATAGAGTTAACAATTCTACTCTGTAGCATTACAGTGGTTGATTCTGACTATCAAGTTACCTGGATTGAAAAGCATCTCCAGGGCTGGAGAGATGGCTCAGCGGTCAAGAGCACTGACTGCTCTTTCAGAGGTCCCGAGTTCAATTCCCAGCAACCACATGGTGGCTCATAACAATGAGATCTCATGCCCTCTTCTGGTGTGCAGGCATACATGCAGGCAGAACACTGTATATATAATAAATAAATCTTTTGAGAGAGAGAGAGAAAAGCATCTCCAAGACACCTTTGAGTGTCTGTGAGGGTTTTTCTAGGGATGGTAACTATGGGAAAAATATCTACCAGGAATGTAACACCATTCTATAGACTGGGAGTTTACATGAAATGAGACGGTTGGGGTGGGGGCCCCCGGGCTGGAAAGAAGGTTCAGTGGTTAAGAGCACTAGCTGTTCTTCTAGAGGACTTGAGTTCATAGTCGAGCATTCATACCAGGTGGCTCAGAATCACCTGTAAGGCCAGCTCCTGAGCCTCTCACTCCATCATCTGGCCACCCGGTTCAACTGTACACATAAATCATATATTCAAAACAATCATATACACAGAAGAAAAAAAAGACAAAGAAAGGGTAGAGAGCCCTAAAACACAAGGATTCTCTACCTCTTATCACGCCTTCCCTACCATGGACTTGGGGAGTGGGGGAAAGGAATGCTTGTCTGAAACTATAAAACACAAGTTTTCTCTGGAATCTCTGTCAGATAGTTGTCATAGCAATGAAAATCTAACAGAGGTATATACTCGAAAGAACTGAAAGCAGGGTCTCAAAGAGATATTTATAATCTCACAATAAATAATTCAAGCCTCATAGACAGATGAGCAAACTGCATGTACGTCCAACAATGGGCTAGAAAAACAAAGGGAATCGGGGTTGGGCATGGTAGTGCATGCCTTCAGTTCCATGAGTTCAAGGCCAGTCCAGGACAGCTCTGTAACACAGAGAAACCCTGTTTCACAAAACAATAACCAAACCCAAACAAACAAACAAAAAAGGGAACAGGGTATGGTGGTGAGTGTCTTTAATATGCAGCATTATGTGTGTTAATAGTATGCAGACTGAGGTAATCTAGGCACAGAAGATTAGTGCTTATGACCCACTTTTACAATGGTCTTAGACCAGCCCGACTAGAGACAAAGGCTTGATTAAGTGCAGAGACGTGTACAATACATTAGCTGCTCCTCTATGAAGGTAACTTTCTTTTCTTTTTGGTCATTGCTACTGTTTATGGAGACACGGTCTCATTACGTAACACAGACTGGCCTGGAACGCATGATCCTCCTGTCTTCTTAAGACTCAGAATTGCTACGATTTCCAGTGTACACTAACTACCATGGCTCTCTTTTCTTTTCTTTCCTTCCTTCCTTCCTTTTCTGTGTATGTATGTGTCTGCTTTTATTTTCCCCCTTTTCTAAATATAAACCAGATATAATTATATTAAATTTCTTTAACATGGTCTTGGAGATGTTTTCTATTTGATCCCAGGAAAGTGGTAGACAGTTTGTTTTTTTTAACAATGGAGAAACCGAGAACCCAGATTAACTGTGAATCCAAGGTTATAATAAAGAATATGTCAGTGTTGGTAGGCGCAGATGGCAAAGTCCTGTGGGAAACTCAGCATCAGTAATTTCTTACCTCCTGCCAGCTGTCACAACTGCACACACTGGACAATGAATGCTCCCACATCACTCAGAGTGAGTTTCCACGACTGTGGGCATGTCTATATTACTCAGAAGCAGTGGGAAAGTAATGTTCATACCTAACCTTGCTGCCGGTCAAGCTTTGCTCAACTAGCAGCATTTAGATATACAAGCCAGAGGCCCAGAGTGCCTAACCTAAAACAGGCATTCAGCAAGGGAAAACAATACAAAATCAAATATATTTTTCTATTTTACCACTAGGAATATATTCCCTAAACTTCATTGTCCTGAAGAAAGAGTTGCCTACTTACTCCAGGTTTCACTGATGGGAGGTTTCACCCATAGCAGAAAGTCAACCCCATGACAACAAAACCTATACCTCAGAAGTTATGCCCTAGAGCCAAACGAAGCTTTAGCAGAAGTAACTATATATACATTTACACAAAATGTTTTCCTTTCATAATCACTGAGATTTCAATTATGGTGACCCAGATGCTTGAAAGGTACCAGCCATGGCCCCTACACAGGTGCAGACAGGGTGCAGTGCTCAGGATTAGGAGACACTAAACACTTCCTTTATGTCACTCAGCTTCATGTGTGACATGCTAAGTTAACTGTTTTTTAACTTAAGATCCTGAAACACAGTGTTTTTTAACTTAGTAAAAAAGAGAGACAACCTAATCTGTTAGGGTAAACTTTTTGTCCACTGTGTGAAGGTTGACTCTGTATGTCCAACTGTTGACTGCTGTACCAGCCGAGAGCTGAGTACTAGTTGGATTGTGGTATTGGTATTGGTACTGGTATTGTTAATGGATCATCACAGGCATCATATTTTGTAAACATTTGCCTTCCTCACCCGTTAATTGGCTTAATAAAGAGCTGGCAGATAACAGCTAGACAGGAAAGTGAAAGCGGGACTTCCGGGCTGGTGCCATGTGGCAGGGATAGAGACCAGGATTAGTTGGGTTAGAATAGCTGAGAATCTGCAGAGCTACACAGTACCTAAGCTTTTATGAATATTATTAAGTCTCAGTGTCTTTATTTTAAGAACATGAAGGTCCCAGAAAGTCCTGCTATACTAAACTAATGAAATTATACAAACATGGGACTGGAGAGATGGCTCAGTGGTTAAGGGCACTGGCTGCTATTCCAGAGGACCTGGGTTCAATTCCCAGCACACACATAGCAGTTCACCTCTGTCTGTAACTCCAGGATATGACGCCCTCACATGGACATACATGCAGGAAAAATACCAACATACATAAATAAATTATTTTAAAAGGATTTTTTATTTTTGGGGGGAGTCGGGGTTTCTGAGACAGGGTTTCTCTGTATAGCCCTGGCTGTCCTGAACTCACTTTGTAGACAAGACTGGCATCAAATTCACTCACAGTGATCCACCTGCCTCTGCCTCTCGAGTGCTGGGATTAAAGGCAAGCACCACCATGCCCAGCTTAAAAGGATTTAAAAAAAAATGCAAACATTAAGCCAAGTATAGTGGTACATGCCTGTAGCTCTGACTACTTGGAAGGCTGGTGAAACAGATCAATTTGGCACCAGGTTAAAAGATAGCTTAGGGGGGCTGGAGAGATGGTTCAGTGGTTAACAGCACTGACTACTCTACTCTTCCAGAGGTCCTGAGTTCAATTCCCAGCAACCACATGGTGGCTCACAACCACCTATAATGTGATCTGGTGCATACTGTATACATAATAAATAAATCTTTAAAAAAAAAAAAAAGATAGCTTAGGGAACCTAGTAAAACCCTGCCTCATGAAAGAAAATAAATAAAAATAATGCAGATGTTATTATGCATGCTTTGATGTTTTCCAAAATTAATTTTCTGAAATACCACAGATAATCAAATACAACATTTCAAATCCTTTGCTCAATGTAAATTCCTCATGTTTCTATATTAATAGTGTAATACTGGATGTGGGGGGGGCTCTAATTTTTACATTCCCAAGTGATTGCATCCTGATAGCGTACCGCTTCTGGGTGCAATCTCTAAGTCAAGATCAGAGCACGTCATCTGCGTGCCACACCCTATCTTTATCATGAACAATACACATGCTAGATGCAGGCTGCTTAACCATCTTTTCTCAGGTAAGTTTCCTGTAATCAGCATTTTCCATATAATCCAATCACATATACAAGGGTTAAAAGCAAGAAATTGCTGCTAATGAAATGAGGGCCGGCTTCCAGAAACCCAGACCTGTGCTTCTTAGGCTGCAGAGTGATGGTGGCAGTGCTGGAACCTCACTATCATGCTGACCCCATCCTCTGAGCTATGACTGCCAGACAGAAACCACCGCTGGTAAGAAAGTTCACCTATCGATATCCCTGCATAGGCTCTCCTATTAACTGAGTGCACTTAGAGTCACAGTACACTTCCTACAGGTCTGAAACTCTGTCCCCAGTGCTTCACCCTGGGAAGACCTCAACACGTCTCTTTGTTCTTCCAAGAAATAACAGACGCACAGGGCACAAGCAGGATTGGGGACCTTGACCTTGGCCTTTCTATGGGGACTCCAGTCACCCTTCTGGGAGGACCAACTACCATTTCATCACCTTTATAACTGAGGGCTTGTGCTAATACATATTGTTTTAAGTTCCACAGTTACATCCTACAGACAGGAACACATTTTATTTTCTTTGGTTATTAAAAAATAAAAACCTGGCACACTACATACTACTTGGGATGTTCTCCCTTGTGAAATAAAAGACCCACTCCAAGGAAGACACTGGCATACCTATTACCCAGAGATCACCACTCAGAGATACTGCTTCCAAACTCTGGGCCACAGGCTATCAAGCCAGGTGACAAACGAGTATTGGGGGGGGGGGGGGGGGTAAGTAAACACATAACTAGGGGACTAGCCATATAAATTAAAAGAGCTTAGTTTAGCAATAACACCTTCAAAGCTGCATGCCTCTTCAAACAGACAAGGAGCTTATATTTCCCAGAGAAAAAATGGGCATTCATAGGAAGAAAACAGCAAGACTTGTGAGGGCCAGCAGAAAGAATGAGTCACATTAATCACCAAAGTCTTGCTAACTTGCTTCATCAAGTGTACCAAAAACTGTGTTAAAAGATATGTTTCAACACAAGATCTAAGTCTTTTCCCAAATTAGTGTGTAAACTAACAAATGAGAGCGGCGGAATCCCTGTTGTGACCCTGAAATGCTCAGTCCCTTCATCCTCCCTGCTACAGTCACAAGGAAGACAGATGCACTCTGTGGCCCTGTCAGTCCCTGTGAACCCGCATGTTCTTAATGTCCAGCCCAGCCTGGCTGCCCAGATAGAAACCACAAGGCTGAGCCAGGGAAAATACACCAGCCCCCATTTGGAATGGAGCCTAAAATATACAGCTGCACAATGAGTTAAACAAGTTAAAGCACGAATGAAATGCAATAAACACTTGATGAATACAGCCCAAATTCAGTAAGAAAATATGACTACTAGTTTTTCTTTATAATCATACAAGAACTGAGATGTGGCTCAGCAATGTTGTGGCTTGCATGGTGAAGAACCGAGTTCAGTGGTCTAGCACTGCAAAACAAAATGAATAACATCTTTCACAGGGAGGGGAGGGGGGGAAAAGCTCACGAGAATTTTTTTCTCGTATGACCTAAAGAACTCGCTAAATTCAGGGGTGAGAGAGGTGGTGAGATGGCTCAGTGGGCAAGAGCATTTACTAATCTTGCAGAGGGCCTGGATTCAGTTTTCTGCACCCACATAGTAACTCACAGCCACTTCTAACTCCATAGGAGATATGATGTCCTCTTCTGACCTCTGTGGGTTCCCACATGCACACACTGCACATGCATACACTCAGGAGTGCATACACACATACACATAAAATATTTTTTAATTTCTGAATTCACCCTGAACCATAATAATGTATATAAATGTACTACTTGTGCTTAAGTAGTAAGCCAGGAAAGAGTAAGATTTATTGTTGCAATGTTTTAGAATACCATTAAAAAGTGGCTTATCTACTGACAAATCTGTGTTTAGGATCGAGAGAAGCACTCAAATTTTCTTAGGAGTCTATTAAATGTAGATGAAATCTCTATGCAAAGTCACTATCAAGCATGCTTAAACAAATCGCACCTGTTATTGTATGTTACCTCAATTCCACCTTTAAAACAGTCCACCCCCCCCCCACACACACACATACACACACACCTTGGCAACCTGACCAGCCCTCAAGTCTTTATGAGCCCCTATTATAGGATCTCCCCTATAAACCTCCTCCTAGAAACACTTACTGTACAACTGGTAGTTTATTATAGCCTGATAAGTAACTCAGGCAGGTCAGCAGAAAAACCCCCTAGATAAAGTAAGCTTATGAGACACATCACTGTAATCAAGCTCCAGTGTAGCAATTATTACTGATATACATGCCACCCAGTATAGGAACTCTCGAGGACTAAGGAGATGGCTTAGTCTATAAAATACCTGGGGCGAGCCTCTGTCAGATCCCTAGCACTCATGTAAAAGCTAGGTACAGTGGCATGTTCTGGAAATCCCAGCACAAGGGAGACAATGAGGACGACAGAAATGACTCAGTGGCACAGGACTGCTACACAAGCATGAAGAGCAGTATTCAGGAGGCCTCATTTAGGAGGGAGGGAAGGAGGGAAGGAGGGTGGGAGGGAAAAGGGAGCTTGGGAGGAGTCAAGTCAAGTCAGGTAGGAGGATTGGCTCAGTGGGTAAAAGTACACACTGTTCTCACAGAGGTTGAGTTTGGCTCCTAGATACTGATCACCCAGAAGATCACAACTAACTTTAACCCCAGCCCCAGATCAGAAAACCCCTTCTATTCTCCACAGGCACTCAAGTTCCCATGACCATATTCTCCCTCCCTCCCTGCCCCACTAACAAAAACAAACAAGGTGTAAAGCAACTGAGAAAGGTACCTAATGTCGACCTCTGATCACCATGTGTGCACAAACACAAGCATGAATGGTAGGTACAGGGGTACATGCAATATAAAATAATTTTAAAAATAACTTTCTGTAACAGAGAATGTATTTAAGATGCCACTTAAACATTATTTACTATAGACCATCAAGTAACATAGGGAAAGCAGGGAATTATCATTTTAAGGTACCCTGCTCCCTCTAACTAACTGGGTGGCGGCGGTGGAGCAAGCCTTTAACCCTGGCACTAGGGAGGCAGAGGCAGGCAGGTCTCTGAGTTGAGGTCATCCTGGTCTACAGAGGAGCTCCAGGACAGCCAGGGCTGCACAGAGAGACCCTGCCATGGAGGGAAGGAGGGGCAACGGGAGGAGAAGAACACATGGCACACAGCAAAGTCAGCTACTTAAAAGTCACAGGTCCCTTTTGAGCTCCAGGGACTCAGGTACCAGCTTGACATCTCAACAACTACCCTGTCTACTCAGACTGGCAGATGGATACTCAGGATAGGTGAATTACACTTTGGACATTAGTATCAATGTTAACACTGTTAGGCCTCAAGCTTTAGCGTGGAAATCGTAATCAAAGACATTTCTCCAACTTATTGGAAGATAATATACACTCACACACACAGAGTCTGGAAGTCTCAAAAATGACAAGGATTACATACGAGAGTTAGATGCTGTTGACAGCCCTTCCTTGTGGTTGTTAACACAATCATTTTAACAATTCCACACCAATGATGTTGTCTGGTGTCTATTTGGTAAACTCTGTAGGTGGCTGGAAAAAGGAAAGGTGCCAGAGCAGACAGTTAATTTCGGGAGGGCAGGAGGGAGAGAGACAGATGGGGGAGGGGGCATGTAAATCAACTTAAAAATCCTAAAATCTACTAACTTCCTTTTATTTGAACATGAATGTCCTAATTGTGCTCTTCACTCTCCTTAACAGCTGGGATTAAGGCTATACCTACACATGACTCTCAGATTCCGTTTCATAGAGCACAGACTTATGAGCCACCTAGTACTCTGATCCCTGGGACCCTTTATCACATCACTCACACACACGCACACACACACACACACACACACACACACGCACACACACACTGATGGCAGGGTTTCATAAAGCTGAATTATTTATGGGGGAGGGGGTGGGAGTAGTTGGGTAAAGGAGTACAAAATACAAGCTACGCAGCCAGCTCTGAGAGCAGAGACCTTTAGCGCTCCCCACAGTGCTGCAGAGCGGGAAGGCCCAGACACATCACTGCACTAGTTACAGACACCCCGGTGGTAAGTGCTCTAGGGACTATGTTAAGCTGCTTTCATTTCTTCGTCTTTGTTTGCCTCTACGACATGAAGTTGCAGATCACACATCCTGCCCTGTGCCCGTGCTAACAGGGCAGGCAGAAAGGATGAGAACTCACATGAGCACTCTTGCATGAAAATTAGAAACATTGCCTGAGAACAGCAGGTGCTTTTTAGGAACTACAAAGGTTCTGGTTGCAGGGTATTCGGTCCCATTCTAAACTGAAAAAACCTATTTCTTGTTGTGATGCGGCTCATCCTTACTTAGCACAGATCTTTAAGCCAGAGCTTTCTGTAAGAGCTAAATAAAGCCGGCCATAGGCTAAGAGGCACAGCAAGCAATCAGTTGACAGGGCGAAACATAAGAGAGATGGGAAGGAGGGGCACTGAGTTGAAGGGCATCTAAGACAGAGTGGAGGAGAAGGGGCTTTTTCTCTGCCTCTCTGAGCTTTCACCACAGCACCTGGCTTCTGAGTCCCAACTCAAAAGATATTTTGTTTTTAAAACAACAGTTCTCTCCTCCCTAATCCAAGTAATTACTTCCAGTGCTATGCTTGTGCTGAAATCTACTCCCACTGAGGGCACAGCAGTCCACAGAATATCATCAATGGGCTTCTTTAGCAGAAGAGTCTGCAGGGTTAACTTCCATGGTACCTAGGGCACAATGTCAGACATTTCTGGAAAGGGCTCTCAAGCTATGATGGATCAGTTGTCTTCATCGCTACTATGAAGAACCCCTTAAAGAACAGGGAAACTATTCTCCGCAATCTGAGGTTCCAGGCTATTTAGTCAACAGGTTATATGGAGTGCTAACTGCTGGCTTCGGTCCTCTGCCATGACAATGGCCAAGGTAACCACTGCCCGACCCTATGTCAACTCCCGACCTTCTCTTTGGACAAGGTGGGACAGAGCGAAGACACTGAGGCACAGAAGTCCTTGTTTTCATCTACCAAAGATATCTCACTGACTCTGAAACCCAATATAGTGTAAACTAAACATTTTTGAAGGAGTAGAGAATCTAGCATCCAGAGGGTCCTTCTGACATCCAGACCAGTGCAGCCGTGCCATGAGTTCATCTGTGATCTTGCCCAAAACCAGCAATTTCGGTAATATTTCCCTGAGAAAGCTGGAGACTCTTCTGTGGGACCAGCCTATAATTTCCAAATGATCCTTGTCAACAAGCTGCCATAATGATCTGAGTACACCTTCAACCTTGATTCAGCCCTTCTTTTGTCTGCCATGTCATCTGGAGGCCTCCAGACATCTCCCATAGCATAAAGCCTTTTTTTTTTTTTTTTTTTTTTTTTTTTTTTTTTGTTTTTTTTTTGTTTTTTCGAGACAGGGTCTCTCTGAAAAAACAAAAAAAAACCCAAGGTTCTGAAAGGTGATTTCATCCAGCAACAGGTATGTCAAGCCTGAAGACACCATCTCATTGTATAGGTATAGACATGCATTTATTGCTACCCTAAATTAAAATTATAACCTATCCATAAGCTCAGGTGAAAGGTCACGGCAAGTGCTGTACATTGCACACACCCTACAATACAGAACAACCACCACCACCACCATCTGGTTAAGATTAATGTAAAATGCATTCTAGTCACCTCACACTATTTCTCACATTCTCTTTTGGATTAAAACCAGTTACATTTCAGCGAAGTTACAGTTTCTACATTTTAATTTTCCTCTTTTTGTTGTATTAAATCTAAAAGAAAACAAATTTACTACACTCTTCTTAATCTTCACTTTGTTTTTGTTGATCCTCTTTGGGATCCTGTTGGAGACACCATACTTGCAGTAAACTATTGTAATTATCTAAAAGATTCCACTTATCTGTTTCTGGTTTTGTTCACTAGGCTCAAATTGTTCAGTAGTTTGAACACTGGGTCCTCAAGCAAACCAGATTCCAAACTAAATGTGTTCTCAACGCATTATGTTTTCCCCCCTTGGTGCAGTATGTTCTCTTGCTCTCTTTATAATTTTTATTTTTTTAAAAATGATTTAATTTTTATTCTTATGTAATTGGTGCTTTGCCTGCATGTATGTCTGTATGAAGGTGTCGGATCCCCTGGAACTGGAGTTACAGACAGCTGTGAGCTGCCATGTGGGTGCTGGGTATTGAACCCAGGTCCTCTTAAAGAGCAACCAGTGCTCTTAAGCGCTGAGCCATCTCTCCAGCCTTATAATTTCTTACACTGAAGAAAAATACAGAAAAGTCAGTGTGACCTGGAAGAGGAAGCAGTGGGAAACAGCACAAGGCAGTCCCACTGTTGATGTAAGCAATGCTCACAGAGTAAGGGACAGAGAAGAACATTCTACAGGACAACAGACCTGTTCTGCTCTGACAACCAACACTAAGAAACATCAAACCTAATAAGAGCCAGGGCTCCCCAGCTTCAAGAGTTTCTCTATGTGGCCTGGCTGTCCTGGAATTCACTGTGAACCAGGCTGGTGGCCTAGAACTCAAAAGAGATCCACCCGCCCCCGCCTCCCTAGTGCTGGGAATGCTGGGACTAAAAGGTGCAACTATGTCTAACTGAATGCTTAAAGTATATGTGATTTTTTTTAATGTCAACTAGATTTCAATAAAATGGGGGGAGGGGCAGGGGATTAAACCAAGGAGGACAAATTTCCTATTATGTAATGCACATAAACTGCTGGTTTAAACCAGGAAGTACCAATGAGAAACATAAGGGCTCACATAGCCACCCAAGATGCATTCACAAAGAGAAAATTCTTTACCTTAAGCAGCAAATCATCCTCCCCCACCCTGCAATGAGATACAAAATAGAGCGAGTCGTAAGAAATGGATAAAACAGAGTTAAGCACAAGACTAACATTGCCAGAGCCAATTTTGCAGTTTGGTTTCAACCCAGCCAAGGCCTCTATTCACAGGAAGATTCAACACCTCACCCCCCAAACAATAGCAGTTTCTCTGTGGTAGAGGAATAGCATGAAAAAGAAAATGCAAGTGAAATGTATACAATGACCCAGTAACACCCTCTTGACAAGGCCAACTCAGACTCCAGTGATGTGGTGAGGCCCAAGCAGGACAGGACTCTGAGCACATAAAGACTGGACATACTCAGACCTCATGTCACATGAGGAAAAGAATGCAGGACAGGAACATAAAGTGAAGGAAAGCAGTTATGTGCCTCCTCTTGTATTCATCTGGACAACTAGACCCAAAGACTTGACCCTACACCAAGACAATGTCTTATGCCCAGGCCCGCTATGTCTGCTATATTCTGGAACAACCTCAGAACTGGAAGAACTGAACCATAGATGTGCTAGGACAAGTAAGGCATATTTCGTGGCTAATCCTACTAGTATTCAATAGAATTGCCTAGGCATCCGAGGAAGAAAAAAGGAGGCGCGCGGAGACAGTTCAAGAAAGTAAAGACAAGCCAGGCATGGTGGCACACGCCTTTAATCCTAGAAATCGGTAGGCAGAGGCAGGTGGATTACTCTGAGTTCAAGGCCAGCTTGGTCTACAAACAGCCAAGGTACACAGAGAACCCCTGTTTCAAGCAAACAAACAAACAAACACAGAAAGAAAGAAAGAAAGAAAGAAAGAAAGAAAGAAAGAAAGAAAGAAAGAAAGAGAAAAGAAAAGATAAGATAAGAAAAGAACGACAAAACGAAGTGAAAGTCTGTATTCTGGCCAGGGGCCATACCTGCGTATCCCCAATACCATAAGTTCAGTTAGTCTAGAGAATTCTGACTAACATACCAACCAAGAACCCAAAGAGCAGAGTGGGTGGTCTTGGTGGTACAACACTTGCCTGCCATGAGTGAGGCCCTCTGCTCCACCACTAGCACGGCATAAGAGCAAAAGGAGTGGGGTGGAGGACTACCAGTGACAAGATCCAGCTCCAGTTACAGATTTATAAACAAGGTTCTACAGAACACCATAACGGACCTTAATGTCAAGAAGAAAGCTGTTGTAGTGAAATGGTCTTAAACTCTCACTCATGCATTGATGAAAAGCAACACAGGGCGCCTTCCACTAGTTTTTCATGTACACAGAGTTCCTGACAAGGCAACAAAGTCAAAAAACATTGGCCATAGTGACACTGTCACCCAGAGAGGCTGAGAGATATAGGACGCCCTCTCTCCCATGGTTGGGGATCAGGAAGTTAGCTCAGTGGGAAAAGCACCTGGTAAAAGCAAATCCTCAGCTCCCCCAAGCTGGGTACTGCTACAACTGAACAGACCTTAATAATGCGCACGCCCACCCTCCTTCCCTCCCTTCCTGGTTTCTCTGCATAGCCTTGGCTGTCCTGGAAGAAAACACTTTAGACTAGGTTGGCCTCAAAGTCACAGAGTTCTTTCTACCTGCTCTGCTTCCTGAGTGCTGGGATTAAAGATGTGTGCCAAGTGCCTGGCTGACACCCCAAATTTACATTTCTACCTTACAGCGATTCTGAAACAACTTGCTGCTCTATCCCTATCAACAACACTTCACCAAATCTTGTTAGTTTTCCTAAATGACCCTGGTTACTTCAAAGAGTAGAAATGTAGACTGCAAACAGGCTGTATATTCCTAAATGTACACATAACTGAGGGAGGCACTGCAGAGAACTCCTGTAAAATATTCTAAGAAAACAACCATCAAGTCAACATGAACCTGCCTTCTTCTATTATTTATCAATTCTTTAAAAACAAACAAAAACCCACTTTTCTTCTATTTCAAGTCAGTAGTATTACATCTAAAACCCAATCAATTAGAAAAATGGCCCTATAAAAATAAGGAAGTAAAAGTCTTCAAAGATTATACCACACAACTAAGTTCAGTAAGTTTCTCAAGATCTTGAGGCACTTTAGTTATGACACCGAACAACAAAACTGATTTCTAAAACAAAGGAAGTAGCCACAGGTGAGAAACACTGCCCACCACATAAACACTGGAGCCTCAACCTGCAATCTATTCCTCAGGGTTGCATGCTACAGTCCCTTCAAGGTCAACTCCAAAGTAAAAGAATCTGTAAAGTAAGCAAGGTCATGACCATGCAGCTGTGCTACCCAACCCCTGCACTGACTCTACAGTGAACAGCAACAGTTCCCAGAGCCGAGGGGGCCTACCCACTGTGCAAGTGAGGCCTCGGGCATCGTGGTACATGCCTCTGATCCTAATGTACAGCCTGGGCTGCATAACAAGACCCTGGAATTGGGGGAGGAGTGGATGCAAGTTCTGCAGAGTAGGTATTTAAGGGGATAAAGTTAACTACAGTTTCGGGTTACTAAACTTTCTGAGTGAGAAGATACAAGCACGTGACTAGATGGACATTAAGTTTTCTTTTCCATGCTCATCAGCTACTTCACTTCATAAACATCAGGCCGTGTGACACAGCACTATGACCATGGCAATGTCATGAGAACAGCTTCACTATGAGCACATGGGCTCACACACCTTTTGTTCCCACTCAGCACCGCCCCAGTACCCAAGTAACACTGATGGCATGTGCAGACTATAATATAAGGCTGTCCTGAGTGACTGCTGTGATCACACTGGTCTCAGAAACTAACCTCCAAGAGTTCATGCTACACAGCATCAAACTGGGGTTGTCATGCAGGATAGTAAGTCAGCTTCCTCTCTCTCTTTAAATCCATCAGTAAAAGAAGTAACCAACTTTTATCTAAGACTCTTTCTCTCATCCTATGGCAGAAAATGTCAGAGTGGGCACATGTCTACTTGCCTCCATTAGAACCCAAAATATAGCCTTACTTCCTCACCAGACCTCCTAGCAGCACTGTTGCTTTCTCCCCTTCCTGCCACCTCCCCTCAAACACACCTATTTCCTGTCTCCACCTACTCTGTCCTACCTCCTAGCGGGGCACCCCCTGCTTTCACTATCAACATTGTCTCTGAGTTCTCTGTGCTTTAGAAATAGTCAGGCGGGCGTGGTGGCGCACGCCTTTAACCCCAGCACTCGGGAGGCAGAGGCAGGCGGATCGCAGTGAGCTCAAGGCCAGCCTGGTCTACAAAGTGAGCCCAGGACAGCCAAGGCTACACAGAGAGACCCTGTCTAGAAAAACAAAAACAAGAATGAAGGGGGATGGGGGAGGGATGATAGGTTGCTCAAAGACTTTTAAATACATTCCTCCAAGTAAGAATTGGTGAAACATCTAAGTTTAAATGAATGGTTAAAAAAAAAAAAAGGGGGGGGGGGTGCTGCCAAAGAAAAATTCCAAATAACATGACAATTATTTAACAAACAAAAAACCCATTAATATTGGACTTTTAACACAAATGCACTAAATTTTCTGCTTATTAATCCTTACCATTCTCTAAGCATGGAAGGCATCAGAAAGAAAAGGGGTAGTGAGAATTTTGAAATTTTGGTTTCTTTAAAAAAGACAGAAATAAGCCAGGCATGGTGGCTTACACCTTTAATCCCAGCACTCGGGAAGCAGAGGCAGGAGAATCTCTGCGAGTTTGAGGCCAGCCTAGTCTATGAATGGAGATCCAGGACAGCTAGGGCAGTTATGCAAAAAGAAAAAAAAAAATACCCACAGAAATATCAGAATATGTTTTCATTTTAAGCTCAGGTGTGGGCAGCTGACTATGGTGTACCTCATGCTCTAGCAGGGGGCGTGGTTTGCCAGTTACAGAGACATTTCTGTGATTGTGTGGTGTTTGGAATTCTGGGAACTTTTCAGACGGTATATAAATGCTAGAGCCCTGATAGGTGGGTTGTTGGTTGCTGTTTGTTAAGTAGTCCTATGAAAAGAAGAAACAAGAAGAAAAAGAAGAAATCAGAAACCCTGAAGGCGAAGACCACACTTGCCCGGAGGAGCTTGACACCCTGATCAGCAGGAAGCAGTCTAGCAATAATCTTGTCTCCTGGCCCCTTTGTACCTAGTGTTAGGGGGTGAAAGGATGAAAAGGGTAGAAGGAAAAGGAAGCCACAGAGTAGCAGAAGTTGGCCATAGCAACCTATATCGTTTAAAAAGATCTATTTACTACTTAACTTTATGTGTACATAAAATAACATTTTATGCTTTGCCTATATCTGTATGTATGCACCACATGGTGCTTGATGCCAGAGGAAGTCGGAAGGCAGCACTGGGTCCCCTAAAGCTGAACTTAGAGATGGTTGTGAACTACCCTGTGGGTGCTGGAAACAGAGTGCTCTGGAAGAGCAGTAAGCGCTCTTAACCACTGAGCCATCACTCCAGTCCCACCATGGGATTTTGTAAATAAAGATTTACATAACTGCATTCCTTTGTTTGCATATAGTATTTTGCTACTTTTACTCAAGATGTTACAAAGAATATATGTCATGTTAATAAAATTGGAATCTGTCCAACCCAATAGTTGACACTCAACTAGTAGACACAAAACTAGAGGAGACACAAAACACCAGCTCACACAGCTCTGGACCGACCTAACTAATGTACAGGTGTTATACTGGAGCTGATTAAAGAGTCTGGACAGGTGGAAGGCAGGGGAAATGCAAACTGCCATCTCCAATGTTCTAATTTTTTACAAGCACATAGTAAGTAATTTTCAAAAACTGATTAATCTAAAAATTAAATAGTTTATTCTTAGAAACAACATTCTATAAAAATTTACCATTTGCATAACATAAATGAGTATCTATAAAGCTCCCACCTCTATTAAGAAATTCACTGTGGGCCGGGCGGTGGTGGTGCACGCCTTTAATCTCAGCACTCGGGAGGCAGAGGCAGGCAGATCGCTGTGAGTTCAAAGCCAGCCTGGTCTACAAAAGGGAGTCCAGGACAGCCAAGGCTACACAAAGAAACCCTGTCTCAAAAAAACCAAAAACAAACAAACAAACAAAAACAAAACAAAAGAAATTCACTGTGAAAAGCTAGTATTTCTTACACATACTCTCTGGCAGAACAGCGGCATCATTTTTTAACTTTGATCCTTAGGCAGGTAGTACTTGTGAGGCTTCAGTTGTTCTGGAAACAAGCTATTCTAGATGATGACTCCAAAGGGCACATCTGTATCACTAACACGATGACAACAGGTTCCCACGAAGAGCTATGAGCATCACATACCTCAACAGAGGGAGGTACCTGGCCTGTGATAAATCTACATGTTTGCAATAAGATCAAACAAGTCTATGATGAAAGACAAAAACCAAGAGGAGACATGCAATTTGCAGGGCATATAGGAAATGTGGAGCCTAACAAATACTTGCTTTCCCAGAAGGATAGCGAGGTAATGAGAACACATGTCAATATGCTGGCACAGCCACGCTATGTGCCTGTCTCTAGGGCCAGGGGTGGCAGAAGGCAGAGTCTCAAAGACGATGAGACCTACACACCTAGCAGTGCACTCCTGAGCTAAGGACATAGAAACAACTGAAGCCACAGAACAAACACATCTGCTTCCCAGAGATGTTTTTTTAAGGTCCTGGTTCTCAAGACATAAAAGATAATCAACAATCGCGAAAAAGGGTGTGGCAGCTGGGTGATGGCTCAGTGGGAGAGTACTTGCCTAGCCCAGCTTCATGTCTAGTCCTGAGAAAAGGTAAAGAGGGGAGAGTGAGAGAAGCACAGGCCAGAGAAACTCTGGAGACAGCACCATCTATTTAGGGCTACGTGCAAAGTGCAAAAGAACTTCACTATGACAACTTCGACCTAACTGAACAATAAAAAAGCCAAGTCACGGCCAGGCACAATAGAGCAAGCCTTTACCCCAGCACTGAGAGATAGGCAGAGATTTTGAGGCTCCGCTATTTCTGCCTTCTTGTAGAGGGAACTCATGGAGAAATGACTTTGCATAGTCCTCAAACTCTGGTGGAAGATGAGGCCTACTACCATGCTGTATACACAATTCAAAGAGGCTAGCTCTGTGTGTCACCAACAGTTCAAATACATCTGCAGAGAAAGAAGGTGAACCAACTCATAAGGTCAGAGAGGGTAGGCACAGCCAGGAGGGTCAGGGAGGCCTGAGACTAGGTGCTCAAGGTAGGAAGCACCAAGTACAAAGCCAAAAACCTAAGCCAATGTTAATAGTGCCCAGCGGACAGCAGGTATGAGCCCACAAGATAGCCCCATGTTCCCTCCCTCAAGCAACTTCCATTGAGAGTTCAAACAGACATCTCTCTCAACCCACCACACTTACTAGTCCTCAGAGACTCTCCGTGTTTGTGTACTCAGTGATCCCTGCCGTCGACCTCACAACAGAATAGCACACAGAAATCTAAAATATCCTTCTTCCCAGCCCTCCTCCATCTCCCCCCCCCCCATTTCCCTAAGAAAAGAGAATATTCTTTAAAGCTTGTCCTAAACTTCAAATTCATATCTTAGGAGAGAGTGCACACTGAAAAGACAACCATTCCAGCAGGGGCACCCAAAAACCTTATTCCAGGGTGAACAAAACCCAGCTTGTCTGGGAGGCCCAAGGTGTCATCTACAGCAGGACTAGAGCCCAAGGCTGTTTCTGTTTATGGGGAACGCAGGTCCAAACATCCCTTGAAAAGAAGCTAGACTTGTCAGGGAACATACCTTCCTCTTCTATACAAGCCACCACTTGCTGTGAGGTTATTCTGAGCCAATAAGATTAAGGCATGAGTCAAATAGTCACCTAGGTATCAAAATAGAACTGAAACCAGAACAATACACCCACCTCCACACCCAACTAAGAGACAAAAAGTAAACTTCAGAGATTACCAATTCCATAGTCTGAAGACGACTTGGGCTGCAAAGGAAAAAATAATGTGATGAGATATACCAGATGTGGTCCTATGACAGAAAGGGGACATTAGGTAAGACCTGAAAAATTCTAAAATGTCTACAGTTGACATTACTGTGTCAGTGCTGGCTTCCTAGTTCAGACCAAGGTAGCAGGTAAGATGGTAGCAATTAGGGAAAGCTAGGTGAGAATTATGTACGAACTCTGCTATTTATACAGTTTTTCTCTAAATCTATGTTTCTCAAAATTACAAATTGCCAGACATGAAAAAAGAAAAGCCAACAGGTTCCAAAACTGTTGAAAAGCCTTGAGGTCCCCACACAGGTGAGAGATAACAATTTCTCCAAGACCTTAGTACAACATATTTTTTAAAATGACCTACATAAAAAGGATTTCCAAGCCAGCAAATGTGAAACATTAGATTTTAAGGCACTATAATCCAGATGATATTTTTATCTGAAGTTTTTGATAAAACAAAGACAAACTGCTAAAGCAAATGCCAGGCTAAGATACAGGGCAAGACCTAGAATAAGCAATGAATAGGTACCAACACAGAAATAACTAAGGAATCCTGGTTTACAAAATGAAGTGTAGTTATTTTGAGGAATCTTCTAAACAGGAAGAACTATGTAAGCAAAGAAAACTGGGTAAGACACAGGGAGGGGCTATGGGATGCCAGAGGAATGGGCTCAATAGAACTGGGAGAAGAGGTCATTAAAGAGGGACTATTGGTAGACATTACAAAAGAAATCCATCTCATACTGCGGAGTCACTGTCTACTACTGGTATACAACAAAACCAAGATCAAATGAAGAGAAGTCACTCTAGTGCCAATACACAACTGACATAAGGACATGGGTGCTTCTTAAATGCCTATTATTAAGAGAAAGAAGCCCATGAGAAAAAGGTAACATGCAGGCTGGGTAGTACATGTCTTCAATCCCAGCACTATGGAGGCAGAGGTAAGTGTGTCTCTGAGAGTTCTAGGATAACCTGGTCTATTTAGTTGAGTTCTAGGACAGCCAGTGCCATATCTCCAACGAAGAAAAAGAGAAAAGGTAATATGCTGTAGGATTCCAATTGAAGACATACTGAAAGGTAAAACTGGTCCACAGCTACCCAGGGGTCAATAAGGGAGGGTCAAACAGGCAGAACATGGGTGGTATGTATAGCAGTAAAACTGGTCTGTATGATGCTGTAAAGCTGTGATTCTCAACCTTCTTAATGCCATGACCCTTTAATATAGTTCCTCATGTTATGTTGTGGTGACCCCAACATATAATTATTTTTGTTGCTGTAATTTTGCTACTGTTATAAACTGTAATGCAAATGTCGGTGTTTTCTAAGGGTCTTATGCAACCCCTGGTAAAGGGTCTGTCCGACTCGGTTATAATCAAAGGTGTCAGTGAGTAATCTTTAGTGTAACAGATGGGCTATCCTGGTGCAGAACACTGATATGTGGAGGCTGCAAGATTATATAGTAACTCTGCCCTTTATGCTCAATTCTCATGGAAACCTGAAGTGATGGTTCAGACCTAAGGCCTAACAAATGGTGACAACTGCTGACAAGACTACAGCTCCAGGCGGAGTTCAGGCTTTAAAAGGTGACTGTTGTAGGGGCTAGAGAGATAGCTTAGCAGTTACAAAGCACTTGTCCTTGCAGAGGGGTCTTACGCAATCCAAGCCAGCCTTGTAGAAGACGGGGTGTGTTACTGGGGCTAGTGGTTAAGATTCCAAGCGCCCAGGTTACTCCCAGTTAGCCCTCTCCCTCTCCCCCCTCTCTCCCCATCCTTGTGGATCAGATCTAAGTTCTCAGTTACATCTCCAATGCCATGCCTACTTGCTGCCATGCTCCCCAACACGGACAAACCCTCTGAACTATGAGCCCCCAATTAGATGATTCCTTTTAAGATGCCTTGGTCATGGTATATTATCACGGCAATAGAAAAGTTAGATTCCTCCTTTCATTTTTACACTTAATTTTATCTGCTGGTGTGACAAATCAAACTATGTTATAAAAAAAATAACCACGAAATCTAGTATCTGACTATTTGGAAACAGATCTATACAGATAAATTCAAGAGCTCATCAGGGCGAACTCTAAACCCAGAATGGCTGGTTGCCTTATAAATAGAAACTTTGGGGAGTTGGAGAGATGGCTCGGAGGTTAAGACCAGAGAGAGGTCCTGAGTTAAATTCCCAGCAACCACATGGTGGCTCACAACCATCTATAATGTGATCTGATGTCCACTTCTGGTGTGCAGGCATACATGCAGGCAGAATACTGTATAAATGGATAAATAAATAATAAATATTTTAAAATTATACAGAAATTTTGGATACAGACAGGAGAAAGCCAAATACAGACAGATGCATGAAACTGTGTAGGAGTCACAACCACCAAGGACTGCCACCAACCTTGAACAACTGGAGACAAACTTAGGGCCCTAGATCATATTGTCCTAGAAGTCTCAGTCCTACATACACCTTGCTTGGTCTTGGGTTCTGGCCTCCAGCCTGTAGTGGGTATATGCACTTGAGCCCTTAGACCATAAGGTTGTGATATGCCAGCAAATGTATACAAATTGAAACAAAGTTTTGTTCCAACTCCACGAGCAGTTTTAGTAACAATAAAGCATTAATTTTTCTAAGACAGTGAATGAGTATAATATAATTCTTAGAATAAAGATCTCTTCAGTTCACTGCACAAAAGATCTGCCCCTCCAATGTAACACAGTAATGTCTGGACGCCTATGTTTTACTTTAACCAGCTATTTGTAGAAAGACTGAGGTTATCTTGGAGGAGTTAATTTATATTTAACTATAATCTCTATTGCTTTTGTGTATGTTGATTCCCTTTCCTCTGCTTCTCAAGTGCTGGAATTACAGGCATGTACCATCATGGTCGGCACAACCATAAACTCTTAACCTAAGTAAGTCACAGTAAGATACTTGAGACTGGGCAAATGTTGTAACTGGTTCTGACAGGGTGAGAAGATAGAACTCATTCCTCACTCTCGGCAATAATCCAAGATGCCAACGGATGACTCCTTAAACTTCCCAGTTACAGCCAACATACTGGTTCTTTTTTTTTTTTTTTTTTTTTCAAATAAAAAAGACAGGGTTTCTCTGTGTGGCCTTAGCTGCCTGGACTTGCTTTGTAGACCAGGCTGGCTCGAACTCACACCGATCTGCCTGCCTCTGCCTCCTGAGTGCTGGGATTAAAGGTGTGCGCCACCACCACCTGGCAATATACTGGTTCTTATTTGATTATAATTTACAACAATTTAGAACAAACAGACCTAGCAGTCTGTGACGGCATGAAACACTATTAACTTGAAAGAAGTAAAGAGCTGACAAAGAGTGCTGTAAACCAAGTGTCAGGGTTTTCCAGATGCGACAGGTGGCAAATGAATGAAGTGAATGAATGTCAAACAGAGAAGAGGCAGCCCAACATGGTAGCACACACTTCTAATCACAGCGCCCAGGAGGATAAGAAAGGAAATCTTCAAGTTTAAGGCTACCCTGAGCAACAAAAAAAGACAGTCTCCAAAAAACAAACAGAGGCAGAGCCATCCATCATGTGCAGACTCTTCTCAAGCCTGAGCTGCGTCCCAGGGCAAGCGCTAGCCTCAACCTCAGCCTCTCTGAAGTACACTGACTAGGCAGTGCCCCAAGAAGACCTAACACTGCCAAAACCAGACTACATCGATGCAAATTGGCATAATGGAATTAAATATTAATATTCACAATGATGCAAGCTACACAATGTTTCAAATATGTTTGTTTTAACTTTTCGGGTACAGTGGTTCAAAGAGTGTGTGTTGACAAAGAGATCTATACTTCTGCTACTTTTAGAAAATAGTATGAAATACCAAATACTATAAATCAGACCAGTTAGTTACCAAGGCAAAAACTAAGACACTTAAAAGTTAAGATAGAAAATCCCTCTTGGACACACTGAGGGAGTTAGCTTGTACAGAAAGAAGCCTCTGAACTCACACAGCAGACACCGACTCTTCTTGGAGGAGCCCGTGGCTTAAGAACAATGTAAGCGGGGTAGGCAGCTGAAGAAGCCAGTAAGTCTGTTTCAGAGGGAAGATATCAGAATATAAGGTAACTTGCAAAGTCAACCACGATTAGCAATAGCAGCAGATTAAAGAGATAAACACTCTCCCGAACTGGACCGGGCTTAAAACCACTTTCGAATCACTGCACCCTCACCCAAGAAAGGGTTTCAGGATGTTCCTCTTGTCACATGCCACAGAGGCAGCAAGACCACACAGGCAACACAGGCAAGGGGCACCAAATCCAAACTAGGAAAGACTCTCAGAGCAAACATGTCAGTCAGACAGTGCTGAGCAATCATACCGCCATTATGATCGCAACACTCAAAACAGGGGAACCCCTTGAACATCAGCAACCAGACCCAGTCAGGGAACAGTCTCACAGTTTTACAAAGCAATGTTTGTTGAGGATGCAACTGGAGAACTGGTTCAGAAATTTAAAGGTCTTGCTGTTCTTGCAAATAACCCAGGATAGATTTCCCAGCACCAAACGGTGGCTCACAGCCATTGATACCTCCAGTTCCCGGGGATCAACCAGCTTCTTCTGGCCTTAGCAAACACCACACATGCACATGTTTAAAATACATACACACGAGACAAATACTCATACAGACGAGGAGGGGATTTTTTATGTGTGTGGGACTAAGAAGTCCAGTAAAAACTACTGAGACCCCTACTTTGCTCTCACCCACCAAAACTAAAAACAAAAAACCACAATCACCAACAAAGAAGGGTCCCTGAGTGTAGTGATGTCTGTGTGGCAATAGTAATGGTAGTCGTGGAAGAACCAGCTTTCTTAGAGTAGAAAAGAAAGAAAGGTATGATGGCTATTCTTTTTGTTTGTTTTATTTTTGTTTTTGTTTTTTTGAGACAGGGTTTCTCTGTGTAGCCTTGGCTGGCCTGGACTCGCTCTGTAGACCAGGCTGGCCTCGAACTCACAGCAATCCGCCTGCCTCTGCCTCCCGAGTGCTGGGATTAAAGGCGTGCGCCACCACGCCCGGCTATGATGGCTATTCTTGCTTGTCAACTTGACTACATCTAGAATTAACTAAATCCAAATGGCTGAGCATGCTTTTTTTTTGAGACAGGGCTTCTCTGTGTAACTTTGGCTGTCCTGTACTTTGTGCCATCACACCTGGCTTTTTTTTTTCCCCTTAATTAAATCATTTGTAATGGGAAGTCCCTCTTTAAACTTGGATTTTTTAAAAATATAATTTTTTATTTTTATGTACATTTGGTGTTTGGTCTACATGAATACCTGTGTGAGAGAGTTGGATCCACTGTAACTTGAGTTACAGACAGTTGTAAGCTGCCATGTGGGTGCTGGGAATTGAACCCCGTCCTCTGCCAAGAGTAGCCAATGTTCTTAATGTTCTTAACTACTGAGCTATCTCTCTAGTCCCATTTACTTGGATCTTTTGAGGTGGGAAGATAAACCTTTAATCTGGGCCACACATTCTGTCCCCTGTATCAGGGACAAGGAATAAGGAAGCTTACTTGTTCTCTTCACCTCTTGCGTTCATTCTTACTGGCAAGCCCATTCCTTCACTGGCATTAGAGCCTACTTCTTGAGGATTCTGGTGTGCACTAAATACCAGCTGGGGTATCCAGCCTCATAGACTGATAAGACAGACATTTTTGGACTAACAGAGTCGCTATACTAAATCGCGCGCGCGCGTGTGTGTGTGTGTGTGTGTGTGTGTGTGTGTGTGTGTGTGTTGTGTCCTATATAACCTAAGTACTAATTCATTAATTATTAGTTCATTCTATAAGTTCTCTTGCTCTAAGAGCCCTAGTACCAGAAGTACTTCTACAGCAGCAGAAGCAGAAGGATTAATTATTCAGGTATCTGGAATGGGCTTCCAATCTGCAGAAGCTACTGAAGCCTCTCTTGAAGGCTCAGAGTCCTGAAAGATCATGGTATCAACTATTTTATAAACTTAAGGAGACATGGATTGGTTTCCTGATTCACCAATTGTTAGAGGCAATGGATATAATCAATCTGTATATAAAACTTTTGACAATCTGTGGAAAATGATGTAGTGGTTGGTTGCTTCTAACACTCTGGATAAATTGACAAAAGAAAAGAATATACTCCATGATAAAACTTCTGGCATCTCAGAATATGTAAAAGCCCACAATGAAATCAGTGATAAAACAGACTGGCTTCAGGTGCACATAACCATTCTAAATTTGACTGTGCCCTGGAAGTGAATCTTCTCTCCAGCAGCCACAGAGCTTAAGTTGTGGAAAATCAAATAAAAGCCCTCATTATAAGATTGGTTGAATTACTGGGCAATGGTAACTCACAGCTTTAATCCCAGCACTCAGAAGGCAGAGGCAGGTGGATCTCTGTGAGTTCGAAGTCAGTCTGGTTGGTCTTCAGAGTTCCAGAGAAACCCCACCTTAGAGGTTTGGAGGAGTATGCCTGAATTCCAGAGAAAATTCAAGCCCTGGACTTGAATGGTGCTAGCAATTAAAGTAAGGACTGTTGTGATTATTTTTATAACACTGTGTGTGTTTCTTTTAGATTATTTCTTAACCTACCTATCACACAAATAATTAAGACTCTTTTATAATACAAGGCTCCACAACACAATTCTGAGCAGGTTACGTCTGTTCTTAACCCTCTGTGCTGTTCTGTCTTCTTACTCGCAGCAAACATCCCAGAGAGCTTTCCTCAGCTCCAGTTCCTTCCTCCTGATCTTCCTTGCACCTCTCCTGGTGTCCAGCTCCTCTCTGCTTCTCTGACTCCTCTCCCCTAGCTGGCAGGAACTCCAGCCCTATTCTCTCCCCTGCTCATTGATTGGCTGTAAGCTGCTTTATTGACATAACAGGAGAATAATTGGGGAGCAGAGTTTACACAACATTTAGACAGAAAATAAGAATTTAAACTATACAATAATAACCTTATGCCTACAAAGAACATTAACTGCCAAAGAACTCCTGTAACTTGAGATGGGGATGTGAGAGGGGACCCTAAAGATTCTCAAGGGCCCACCATCAGCAGATGCACTCCCACCTCCACCCCTGAAGTACTACTGCCTTTTCCACCTTTGACTGTGGAAACTGAGTCTTCACTGTCCGATAAACCAGCAGTGACTTTCTCTGGAGGAGGTGCCAGGTAAGACAATGCTGATGTCCCTCAGGCCCTCCAACAGTCGCCTCTAGACCTATAACCAGGCTCCTAGAGGGGAGGAAGAAAGTGTGGTCCATGAGGAGGCAGGCTGCACTACTACAGAACCTGGAGTTTGCTAACTCACCCACGCAGAATGCTGCAGAGTGTGTGTGGGTGGATCTTAAGGGTGTGGAAGGAACTTGAAATTGGATCAGGCTGAGTTTGCTGATGTGGGACCACTGAGTGCAGACTCTGGGGTTAATATGGAAGCTCATATAGCTTTTTTAAAAAGTGTCAAAAGTTTGTTTGAATGGTTGGCAAAGCATTTGTCAAAAGATAGTCTACTGAAAAAGAATTAGAGATGTCTGATGTCCATTTAAGACTCAAGGAAATTGCAATGCTAGAGTGGGTAAGTGTTCTATAGCTTCTTCCTTTCTGCACCTGCCCTAGCAAACGGTAAAGAACCATAGTTCCGAGCTCTCAAGAGACTTTCACAGATGTCCTCCTTAGCAACAAAAGGAAAGCAAAACAAGCACCATACTTGTTAAGCAGCACTGTGCCACTTAGCCATCTCAGCTAGCCCCAAACCATGCTGCAGTTGCATACCAAAATACATGCCACTGGGACCCACGGTCCTGAACATCCACTCAGAGAGTCTCCTTGCATCTAAGTAGGATTTCCCCTAAAAGCTCCTTGATGTGGCAGATGCATTACAGATAGTGCAACTGACTTCTAGCAATAGTCTGGCCAAAACACATCACAGTCCTAAGACTCGGTATGCCCTGTTTTCTTTCTTAATTGTAAAAATGGAGCAGTGGCAATGTCCTTCACAATCCATGGGTAACTATTTCCAGAACAGGCACACCTCATGCCCACAGCTCAATCACAGTTTCCCCCAGGTATGCGTGTTCTTCAGAACACCTGCTGCAGGAAGAGAGCTGTGTGTGCTCTGGACCCTACTTGTAGAGGCCCAATGAAAAGTGCAAAAGGAACCACATGAACTGAAACAAGGTGATACTCTTGTCTACATAGAAACCACCTTCATCAGACCAGAGAAGACAGAGGGTGCTTATGATTTAAGGGTCAGGAAGCAGACTGCACAAAGGACAGCACAAGTGGCCAGCACCTCACTGGATAAAAGGTCAAACAATCACTCCTTTAGAGAAAAGAAGCCCAGGTGACCTGAGCTGACATCTAACTAAACACAGGACATTGTGCCCAGGCACAGGCTTTATCTCACACAGGTGTCTGCCCTCTTGAAGGCAAAAGGAAGAGCAAAGCAGAGGAAGGTAAGTAATATGGTCTAGGAGAGGCTTAATAGTTTGAATGAAAAATGCCCCCCCCCCCCGCTCCAAAGCTCAAGTCTTTGAACACTTGGTCCCCCGTTAGTAATGCTATTTGGAGAGGTGGTTCTTGGAGGAACTGCATCATTGGGGACACATTTGAGAGTTCACAGCTTCATGCTACCTCTAGTTCCACTGCATTTGAAGATTTAATCTCTCAGCTTTCCTGCTTTGGCACCGTGTCCGCCATCCCTCCCCACCACAATGATAGATTCTTGCACCTCTGAAACCGAGAGACAAAAGAAACTCTTCCATAATTGCTTTTAATTATGGTGTTCTTTATCACAGCAACAGAAAAGTAATAAAAAGGCTAAGATGAGATCATGACCGACACTTAGGACAGAGGTTAAAGATGACAGAGAAATACTAAGAGGAGAAGGCACAATCAGGGCTCTTCAGACAGTGAACAGGAACGACATCCAGGAAGCCCAGGACACTGAACGGCCTTTCCCAGGGTAATGATACCTTGAGCCTCCATCCTACCCCCATGGGAGAATGGCAGCCACAGAAGCAGCTAGAAAACAACTCCTTTTTAAAACAATCAAACTGATAAGTTATGGTAAAGAAGCCAGGAATGGTTAACAGCATGCCTGTAATTCTAGCACTAAGGAGGCTGAGTTAGGTGACTGCCATAAGTTTAAGGCCAGCACAGGCTACAAAAAGAAACACATGTCAAAACAAGCAATCAATCCTCTATAAATTAATACTGGTATAATTAGCAGTTTCTTTTTATTATGTATTTGATGTGTGGGTGCTTCGGTTGAGTGAACGTCTATGTACCGCTTTCATGCAGTGGACTTGAAGATCAGAGAGGGTACCAGATGGCCTGTAACTGGAATTACAGGCAAGTGTGAAATGCCATGTATGTACTGAGAATTAAACCCAGGCCTTTAGAAGAGTAGATGATGCTCTTAACTACTGATCCATCTTCACAGCCCTGCTACGCATATTACTTAATGAAAGAAAATGTGTTTGTTATCTTTATTGCGCCCAAAGTCCTGATTTGGTCTAAGTTTTCCTAGGTAAAATGTAGCGCTGCTGGCTCCCTTTCTCTAGCCATAATACTCTGACGTAGCAGGAGCCACCAATGTACTCAGTATATTATGGTGGCAAAGTACCTACCTTTGCTGTTCTTGAAGACAGAACTGTGCAAGTACATGTGGCTTGTTTGCAGACTGTACTTTCAAGGATACAAAGACAGAAAGCATGCCACACACTTTCACATGACTTAAAATATCAACATTATAGCAAATGAAGTAATGACTTAATGACTAATGTGTGCTTGTGGTCCTGGCATCCAGAGGTCTAGAAGTTCAGACATAGCCTGGGCAACATAATGAGGTGACACTAGCCCTGGCCAGTTGGGGGTGATGACCTAGAGACCTCACACGTGTGAAATGCTTATCCTTTTTCACTAGATGATGCTCTTAGCCTTGTATTTTTCTATTTTGTATATTTCAACTTAAATTTTATTATCTAGACAGAGCCTCACTACGTTGGCCTCTAATTTCTGATCTTGTTTCTGCTTTTCTATTTTGAATATAGATGTTAAATTCAAAACATAAAACATGGGGGGCTGGAGAGACGGCTCAGCAATTAAGAGCCCTGGATCCCCTTCCAGAGGACCTAGAGGTTACATTCCCAGCATCCACATGGCAGCTGACAACTGTCTGTAACTCCAATTCCATTAGATCTGACACCCTCTTCTAGACTCTGCAGTCAACATGAACACACACATCATGCACAGAAATGCATGCAAGCCAAACACCCATACACAAAGTGAAATAATAATATATACACACACAAATGAAATCCAAGGTTTCTTTCATGTAAATAACAGTCTTTATTACTATGCCATACCACTTTCAGAAGCAAAAATATTGCTGAGTGTAGTGGGGGTGCCTGCAATCACTGGAAGGAGCTTCTAAGCAGGGCAGTTGTGAACTGGAGCCCATCTGAGCTATATCATCAAGTCTCTAAAAACAACAATGGCTGAAGTGCTATAAACCTTCAGGGCTGGAGAAATGGCTTAGCAATTAAGAGCACTTTTTTTTTTTTTTGGGGGGGGGGGGGCGGCAAAAGATCTAGGTTTAATTCCCAGTACCCAAATTCAAGGGTAAAGAGGTATGGGAGGAGGAAATGTGCTAAAATAACATAAAAATAGTATATTTGGGGCTACTTACTTGAAAACATAATAGCTGAGCAAGCAACAAAAACCTAAAATGTGTGAAGCATTTTTCTTAACAGTTATCAGTTCTCCCGTTACAGAAGAGAGACAATGTGCCAGCTACAATGAGTCTCTTCAGGAGAAACTTTTATCCAATGGTGAGACCCAAGGGCAAATGGGCCTTTATGGAAACAGATGTCCCTATTCTCAGAACACATCCCAGTCCCTCTCAGGAGGTTTAGGACTATCAGCCAAAGATCCTATTCCTCCAAACTGACCAACAGCCTGGCCTCAAGCCAGGAAAGCTACAGCACTCCTCTACAACAGCCCCCAAGCCAGCAGCAAGGATGCCAGATCACAAGTCTCAGATCTGTCCTTCCCATTTCCAAAGCTTTGCTTCATGATAAACAGCTGATACCGCATGCACATAGTGCTAAACAAACACAGCAACCGCCAGGCCTCCAATCTATTTAAAGGTGGTAGAAGAAACAAATTTATTCTGTAAATAAGACCATCAACCTACCCACCCTCCCTCCAAAAAAATCATCCTCACAAGGACACAAGAGATGCTACTTATTGACTCCAGGAGAGTTCACAGTGGCCATGCCAAACCACCCTCTCTGAATAAAATCCAGGACAGCAGTCACAACACTGGGCAAACCTCCATCACGCCCAAGAGAAAGTGCAAGAAGCAGTACTCACAGATTCCATGGCAAAAAAAGAAAAAAAAAAATCAGTGTTGCTCAGGACTGGGTATGAACTCCAGCAGGACAGTGTGCTCTGAAAGGGAAAGGAAGAGCAAGTTAAGTCAACACTACCCTCTTCTTAGCTCCTTTTACAGTTTATTAACTATAATATAACAAGTAATGTTACTAAGGTGTTGAAGGGACCCTGCTGTTTAAGGCTTTAGTCCTTCTAGTCTGGATAGCCATTCTTCTGAGCTCAGTGCTAGATGAAGGACTGCCTTTCCCAAGCAGGACCTTCTGCTCTCTACCTGACCTCATCTGGAGAGTGTCTTTAGACACAGATGCCCCTAACGACATTTGATGTGTGGCCTTAGACACAATGCCCTACTAGTTCTCCCCTACCTGTGCCTGTAGGATAATTAGCTATTGTGTTCCCATTTGTATGAGTGTGTAGCAAAATGCAAATCAAGCATCTTTAAAGTGCCTAGTTTCAACCAATTATGCACACCTATTCTGGGAGCCCCTACCCACTCCCCAAAGACTATACAGCCTTTGTTCTCACTGAATAAAGTTGAAGTGGCTCCCAGAGAAGTCATTCTTCTTTGGGCTCAAGAACCTTCTGAGCCCTGTGCCTTCTGCTCCTCCTGCTTTGGAGGCTGGTGGCCAACAGTCCCTCAGGAAAGAGGAGACCCACACTAAGGTGCATCTTTAGTTGGTCTGGACTTATAAAGGGTCATATCTGATGGTTTGTTTGCTTTACAGCAAGTGTTTACTCTCAACACTAAAAAAACATGGCCCCACAGGACAAGATGAGGAAAGACCCACCATGATTATCTGATGACCTGTTTGGTATGTCTTCCTTTCCTTCCCTATGCAAGAACCCAGCACTAGATGTGCTTTACCTTAAGACAAACTTAGTTAGAGTTTAACAGAAAGCCAAACAACATAATCAAACTTTTATCAAAATCTTACATCTTTGTGTCCTCTGTGAAATTCTTGTTAAAACCTGTGTTGTCCATCATACCCCCTATCCACCTACAACCTTTCTGAGCATTCTCCCTCCCTCCACGGCCCCTTGACACCTCCCACCATCCAAACTGTACTTGAGGTCAAGTACAGACTACCCCTGGCACTCACTGCTTCGCTATCACCCAGCAGAGTGCCTCCCATTGCCCCCACTCACACTTTATATCCTCAATCTACTGTCATATGTGTAATTCAGGGAGGGACCCATTCTCCAAGACACAAGAACATAATTTAAGAACCAGGTGTACATGTCTATAGCTGCTGTACTTGGGATGTGGAACCAAGAGCATCAAGAGTTCAAGGTCACCCTTGGCTACACTGTAAGCTCAAGACTAGCATGGACTCATCTACGTGAGGTCCTCTCTTGGGCCTCTGCTCCTCTGATGACAGAGAGCTAGCACAGTTCTTCTGTATGTGGCATTGGCTGGTCACAGCTCTGATTGTCAACTTAGTAGGGGTTCTAGAAACATCCTGGGGGAAGCCAGGGATGCCCCTCAAAATTCTTTGGTGTCCAAGCTCTGGCCCAAATGCCAATAAAGTTGAAGACAAATTTTACTTCAGAATCCTAGCAGCAGATGTCCTTGTTTCTGAGTTCCTGTTGTGGACATTTAACTTGTGCTCTGTACTGCTTCATCAGTGCCTTTTTTGACAACTGGAAATTTTTATTTCTCTTGAAGAGGATGTTATCTCCTTTTCTAGAGACTGAAGGCATGGGGCACATGGAACATATACATAAATAGAGGCAAGATACCTACATACATAAAAAAACTTTTTTCAAGTTTAAGAAAAAAATACATGACAGAGACATGGCTCAGTGGTTAAGAGCACTGGCTGTTCTTCTACAGGACTCAGGTTCAATTCCAAGCACCCACATGGCAATTCACAACTGTCTATAACTCCAGTTCCAGAAGCTCTGACACCTCACCCAGACATACATGCAAGCAAAACACCAATGCACATAAAATAAAAATACATTAATTGTACAAAGAAAACAATCATTTAAAAAAAATAAAACACCACTAAAATGAGTAAACGAGCTTCCAGTCAGCACATGACCTCTTTTAATGAAAAGAGTTTGACAATGTAGACAAGATGATAACCTCAAATGCCAACAAAGCCTGTCATACAGGATTGGTGTAAGAACAAAAAGCTGGGTGTGTGGCTGCATGCCTATAATCAGGAGGCTGGGGCAGTGGTATGGGAAGTTCCAGGTCACTCACTTGGCAAAGTGTCTGTGCAGCATGTGCCAACAACTCCAAAGAAGGAAGTGGGGGAAAGGCAGAGGAAGAAAGATTCCCTCCAACCACATTTCCAGCAGATTTATTGAGAATTGCCCCCAAAGTCTAGATGCATTTTTATGAGTGAAGGATTAATCCAACTGGTGACCTAGCAGGAAGAACAGAACTACTGGTAAAGGTGACAACTGCAGCAGTTACTGAGGCAGTGTTTCTCAACCTGAAGGTTGAATGACTCTTTCACAGGAGGGTCACATATCAAACATTCTGAGTATTTCCATTATGATTCATAACAATAACAAAATTAGAGTTATGAAGTAGCAATGAAAAGTTTTGTTTGGGGGGCCACCACAACATGAAGAACTGTATTAAAGGGTTACAGCATTAGGAAGGTTGAGAACCACTATCCTAAAGGAATTAAGCTGAACCCCGCCACCCCCCAAAAAAAAGGTGGTGGGAGAACAATCTCATGAGTAATGTGGTTGTCCCATCCAATTCCATCCTATGGAGTGCATGCTTATATCTCTCCGTGTCTGGCACTAAGAATGAGTCCCAGATGGTTTTAAACTTCCAATTCTCCTGCCTCAGCTTCCTGAATGATGAAATAATAGCCATGTATCAATGAAAGATGCAGGAGTAGCTTTCAACAATTAAAGATGGGGAAATGGGATCAGAGGGAGGTATAAATATAGCTATAAATAAAGGGCACGAGAACAGATACTTATAGAGATCATGCTATATAGGACCCCAGACAGTAACACAGTGAACAAGAGTAAATTTTCTCTTTCACACACATCTGAGCACAGGGAAAACAGGCAAGCTGAACACGGTCCGTATTCAGCTTCCTACTGTGGTGTCATAGTTTTACTAAACAAACCACTGGTATAGCTGAACAGTACAAGGGAGTGCTAAATCATTATCCCAAATACCAGCTCAAAGTAAAAGAGTGGTGTGTGCGTGTGCGCGCACAAGCTGCAGAGGACAACACAGACAATGATCCGCACAAGGTCTGAATGGACAACAACAAACTCCTCCCCTAGTGACTCTCCAGGCTGGATGGAAGGAAGAATAGGAAATCTAACCATCTTTCAGGCATTTCACGCACACATTCCTGAAATTCCAATAATAAAGACATAAAACACACTTTTTAGAAGGCCTAGATGAGGAAGAGATTACCAGCATCACACACTCTTACCAAATGCACATACTCCCACAGGAGCATATTTAACAGAGCTTTGCCTTGGTTCCTTCCCACCAAAACTCAGGTCAAAGCCTAGTTGGCTCATGTGGGAATGCTGGAAGGGGGCCTGGTAAGAGGTGTGTGAGCCATGAAGATGCAGCCCTCAGAAATGTATCCAACACATCTTAACTCTGTCCAGAGACTTAGGTCCCCTTTTCTTTCTTTTTCTACCCTCCACATGAATCTGTGTCTTTCCTCTTCCAGACATGTTCCAGCAGCATGGGTACTTTATCAAAGGCCAGAGGCGGATAAAGTCATGATCTTGGACTCCTTTATATATTATACATGTGTGTGTTTTCTTTGGAGTTCACTACCAACCTGAGCACTTTATGAGCAGTGTGTGGGAACTAGGATGGCAAAAGTCCATGCTGGAGTTGTCTCGCTGTTAGTGTGATGCTCCTACACAACTGCTGATTTACCCTCAACCTTCCACAACTCCCTATTTTATCTAAAATGAGTAATTCTGGTGAAGTAAGCAGCAGACACTAGGCACCAGCCTCTTCTATTAAACAAGAAATAGAATCATACAGCGCTCCATTAAAATACTTTGCCATTATACAAGCCATTCCCCATCTTGAGTGTCCCAGAAAGACATATTAAGAGATGTACAGTGACAAACCTCAAACAGAAGCAATGTGCCAAGCTACATCAGGGAGCATTCATAGGAAAACAAAACCTGCTATAGGTGAGGCACCATTAAAACTTGAACCAGAGGGCTGGAGAGATGAGATGGCTCAGTGGTGAAGAGCATATACTGACTGCTCTTGCAGAGGACCCAAGTTCACCTTTGGCACCTACTTCAAGTGGTTTAAAACTACCTGGAACTCTAGCTCCAGGGGAATCCAACTCCTTATGCTTCCAAAGACACCCATACATATTCCACACAAACACATAAATTTAAAATATTAAGAAGTGATTTAAGTGAGTGACTATACCATCAAACAAAAGTTTGAACCTAAGTGGGTTGCCTGGCTAGAAACTCATTTTGGAAGAAGGAATGCAAAGCCTAAGAACTGGAAGAGGAAGGCACACACCAGAAACAGCACAAAACTCAGAGACAATGAACAGTAGTTACAAAATTACTCCAGTAAAGTTGTAAGAAACTAGATTAAGGGGCTGGAGAGATGGCTCAGAGGTTAAGGGCCCCGACTGCTTCTCCAGAGGTCCTAAGTTCAATTCCCAGCAACCACATGGTAGCTCACAACCATCTACAATGTGATCTGATACCTCGTCTGGCCTGCAGGTGTACATGCAGGCAGAGCACTGTATACATAATAAATAAATAAATAAATAAATAAATAAATATTTTTTAAAAAGAAACTAGATTAGTATGTCACATCTGGGTTCACTGCTAAGCAAGCAAAGTCTATATGACATGAAGCTCAAAAAGGCTGCTTTAAGTCTAACCTACTCTGGCACTACAGGGTGAGGCAGTTTTCCTCTTCCTCCTTTTCTTCCTCTTCTTCCTCCTCCTCTTCCCTCCCCCCCTCTTTTGTTGGCGTGGTTTGGTTTTACTTTTTGAAGACAGGTTTTCTCTGTGTAGCCTTGGCTGTCCTGGAACTAGCTCTGTAGACCAGGCTGCCCTCAAACTCAGAGATCCACCTGTCTCTGCCTCCCAAGGGCTCCTTGGCAAGCCCCATCACTACAACACCTACCACAAGCCAAGCTTTAGGTGGGTGATTTATGAACAAGTGTCCCACCTTGCAGGCTTCGGCAGATGCATCTACCCACTTCCATGGGACACTTCTCCACTTTGTACAGCATGTTCTGATGCCCAGCCACTGCAACCAAATACGACCACCCAACAGCAGCAACTTACTTCCCTAATTTAAAAGAAAATTCTACTGCACATCTTCTCCAGTTCCAACTGGAAATCACTGTTACTTGCTTCTACTTACTTGCACACTTTCCGACACAAATGGGACCACAAATACAGACCCCTTTTGTAATGAGAATATAGGCTAAGATGACTAACCTCTTTTTTAGTGGTGGGAAGATTATTTCAAGGCAGGGTTTCTCTGTGTAGCCTTTGTTATCCTGAACTTGCTTTGTAGACCAGGCTGGCCTCGAACTCGCAAAGATGTGACCCGCCTGTGCCTCCCTGAGTGTTGAGATTAAAGGCACGTGCCACAACGCCTTGTTGACTACTATCCTCTTAACACACAGGTTTTACACCCAACAGCAAAGTCTTACTTACAATGAGTAAAATCCTCTAGTGCTAGCTCCCAAGTGAGCATAACAAAACCTGTAGTTAGAATAAGTAAAAAATGTTTACAGGGGCTAAAGAGATGGCTCAGTAGATAAGAACATTTGCTACTCTACCAGAGGACTCAAGTTCATGTGAGACAGATCATAACCACATATAACTATAGCTTCAGGAGAGCCAATGCCTTCTTCAGGACTCTGGGCACCCCCACACACGTGCAAATACCCACAGATAGACAGACAGACAGACAGACAGACAGACAGACAGACAGACACACACACACACACACACACACACACACACACACACACACACAGCTCTTTAGACTTATTTACACAACTCTGCAGTAGCAAAGGTTAATTAAATGAAAGATGAATAAAGGTGCCGGGCACAGTGGCGCACTCCTATAATCCCAGCATTCTGGGAGGCAGAGGCAGGTGGATCTCTGTGAGTTGGAGACCAGCCTAGTCTACAGAGTGAGTCCAGGACAGCCAGGGATAGATAGAGAAACCCTGTCTTAAAAAACAGAACAAAAAGATGCCTAAAGGCAAGATGGCCCTAATGCATGACTATGCATATGCACACCTACATTCACTGTACAAATGGACTTAGTTACTGACACACCCAGAGTATGGAACACTTTGGTCTTAAGAGAGGGCTGGTAAGTGGCAGGTCCTCATATAGGTGGTACCACATGTCTACCATAAGCTATCACTACTTTTTAACCAGGACCTTTCGTAGTAATAGTATAATCTTAGTCTTTCTTGTGAGAAATCAAGTTCCAAGTGGCTGAGTAATTTGCCTAAAACTCCAATCAAGCTCAGCTTTGCAGCATGTGTCTACAATGGTCAGACACCACCTCCATCCACAAGCTGGACAACATCCCATCTCATTCTCAGAGAACATTTAGGGCTGCAACTGACAAAGCCTTCAATTAATCTAAAATATCAACACAATTTTGTGAGAGATAGAATTCATACCTTTAAAAAGAAAAATGAGAAAAGAAAATCCAGGGCAACCTTAATTCACCCTCCATTTAAACCAGGAGCAAAACAGATTTCAAATGACTTGAACTCACCAAAAGTTGTCCTGTAAATGATCTCTTCTCTACCAGGCTCCTCTTAAATCACTCCCAGCTTCCTTATGTATTTCTGCTTCGCCTCATTTGCTACATGATCTTCCTTCACTTGTTTCTGGGGTGTTTCCCATTACCGCCATCCTGCTTAGCAATCTCATCAACCTAATGTGGCTTCAGCCATGCTGTTTAACTCCCAAGTCTGACCCTGAACGCCTTCCTATGTCAATGTCCAATTAGAGACTGTCGATCACTGTGTACACGCAACTCACCCTCCTCATGTGCACAAGCACACGTGGAGGGTATATCATTCTATCCAGCTTATTTTTCCTCAGCGTCCCGGCCTGCTTTAGAAGCCCCTGTCTGTGTAACCCTACAAGCCAGAAACCAGCTGTTCTTTCTTACTACCAAAAGTGAGCTTGTAAACCTTGCCAACTTCAATTCCAAAGGGGAGAGGGGTAACCTTCTACTTCCACTATCCTAATAGTTAGCTTTCAGTGTATGTCAAACTTATTTACCTACATTATCATAATTTAGTTATCTCTAACACACACCCAATCCAATTTATTCCCCATACTGCTTAGACGTCAATCTCTCACATCTGACACACCGCTCTCATCTATCCATCCATCTGGCCTACAAAACAGGTCACTGAACTAAAAAGAAATTTGCTTTGTTTTTCAGATGTGATGCCCAAATGAGAAGAGTACATTCTGATGGACACACATGAACAATGCCACAGTAGCACATCCTATAAAGCCCGGCACTTGGGAGACTGAGTTGGAAGATCCAGAGCCCAAGACCAGCTTATGTAATTTTTTGTTTTGTTTCTTTTCTTTTTTTTTTTTTTAAAGCTTGTTTCTTTCTTGTTTGTTCTGCCTCTGCCTCCCCAAATGCTGGGGTTACAGGCATACCCCACACGTGTGTGTGTGTGTGTGTGTGTGTGTGTGTGTGTACACACTCAACCAGTGGAAGGATCAAAAGGGAAAAGACAAGGTGGCGGAAGAGGGTACATATTATCTAAGCACATTTGTATACATTTGCAAAAATGTTACAACGAAACCCATTGCTTTGTACAAATATATATATATAACTAATTAAAAAAAAAAATCACAAGGCTGGGCATAGTCAGTGTATGCCTTTAATCACAGCACTCAGGAAAGAGAAGTGGGTAGGTCTCTTTTTGAGTCCAGCTGACCCACAAAAGCCAGTTCCACAGCAACCAAGACTACATAGAAAGACCTTATCTAAAAACAAAAACAAAACAAAACAGAAAGGGCTGGCTCTTCTCTACTCTGCTCATCTGGCAAACTCTTTATTAACCCTTCAACAATCAAATCTAAGTCTTGACTTACTTTCTAAAAGTCTTCAATATATATTTTTCAATTCACCCACTAGACATGTGTAGATTTTATATTTTCACCTTACATCACCACCAGAGACAGCACTGCTCAGCAGTCCACACACTCAAATTATGTCCCCCCCCCACAACATTCCAGCTACCTCATGGATGCTTCTGATGATCACTATAACCTCAAAGCTGGGCACTATAACTTGGCAGAATGAAACACACACAAGAAAATTCAAGTGTCAAAGGACTGGACTGCAAAGAATACAGTCAGCTGATACATTAGCAAGAAAACATATAAAGCCAATTTATGTAAACGTTACCATGGAAATTACAATCTCCACCCTTAGTATCCCAGCACCTTACCCTTCTGGTCCATTCAATTGACACTCTTTGAAGCATGAAAGTTCAACTGAGATGAAAATAGCTTACATACAAAATTAAGACATGAAGGCAAAGAAAAACAAGAGCCCCTCCAAACCATACCTCAGTGGCCTCTAGAAGAGTGACTCTAGAATGCTGGCCCTGGGAGGGCTGCAGCCTCCTATATGCATGATCTAGCACACAACATATGCTCTAACCAGGGTACCTTTGAAAATGCTCCCCTCCCCTTTCCACTACTCATAGAGCATTCAAAACACACTGAGTCACAACAGAAACGCACACTGATTACTAGACCAAGCTCAAACAAGACCACCTCTCAAGTTAGAAGCCTTCCTACCAGGTGTGACGGCATGTGTCTTTAGTGCCACAACCTGAGTGGCAGAGGAGCTGGATCTCTGAGTTTGAGGCCATCATGGACGCCAGCATCTCAATAATTTTAAAAAATAAAATAAGAGTCCCTATGTGAAAATGAGAGCAGAGCCAACCACTCCCTCCACTCCACAGCTTGCCATATGCTTTGACAAGGAGCAATAGTTTGAAGAGAGAAGATAGGCTCCTTTGCTTTAAAAATAGCTGCAATGATATAAAATTAGTAACATTTGGTTCTTGCCTTTCAACAGGCAGAAGAAAATGAAGTTGGTGCATCATCTACATGTAATTAATTCAAGACCCTCTACTTAAACCATTGCTTAGCCTTTCCCTTCACTAGATATAAACAAAGAGACACGGATCCCTCAACATGTCTCCTAACAATTCCAGCTCCTGACATACTGCATTTTTCTATGTATGAGGCTGAGGACTACAAAGCTAATTCTCACCTCCTTGATCCCGACTCTTCACAGATAAATCTAATAAATTATCACTGACTTAGTTCTTCCTATATATATAAGAGATTTTCTCAAAATTGAGAAATCTTCCCCTTCCTTTACAAAATTGTTGGAGAGAAGTAATTGGGGGAAGGAGTGGCTTTAAATGCAAAGGTTCACTTGTAAGGAAGGTATTCCAGCCAGGGTAAGCAGAGTGACTTAAGTTCCCTTCTTCACTCCTGCCACAGACCGACTCCCCAAGATGCTGGAGTAAACATGGTACTGTTCCTTAATAATCAGCAAATGTTAAATATGGCCCGCTCATACATATTTCAAAACAGGTGTCTTCTAGAACCCAAACTTGCTCTATGGAATGAAATCATGACAACGTATGAAAATGTAAATCTCTTACAGGAACTTGAGCATTGAAATACTCAATTGCAAACACACCGAAACCTCTTAGTCAAGATAGTGGCTCACATCTCTACTCCCTGCGCTCAGGGGGCTAGAAAAGAGCAACCTGAAGGCTGAGGCAAATTGGGCGACAAAATGAGATCTTTTCTCCAACAAGCAGAACCCTTTTTGATGCCAGTAGCCTAAAAGCTCATGAGCATCAAATGACAAGAGTCTAGAGTAGAAAGTGGAGAAGCTGCTGAGGTCCCGGGAGCTGAGTAGACTGGTGTTCTGAAGAACTTATGCTAGCTCGTAAGACTGAGAAATTGGGTAAAGCCAACACTGCCCTAAAATGTTAGGCAGAACAACATGAAGCAGGGATCCATCCATGTGCAGTTACCCAGACACGCAGCTAGTAGGGAGCCAGGAGTGTACCTTGCAACACAGATCTAGTGTCTCTCTACTCAGAAACTTGGCTTTAATTGGTCAGCTTAAGAAATAAACTATGTATGCATATGGCCCTGTGTGCAGATGGCCAAGGAGATGAGAGGAGGGTCCTCCTTGGAGCTGGGGGTGTGGCCAGTTGTGAGCTGTCGAATGTGGGTGCTGGAGGAACGGCAAGTGATGAACACATCTCTGTGGCCAGACCGTCTCTTTTTTTAAAAATTCAATTTACTAATTCAATATAATGGCAACACTCTTCATCTCTAAACTGCCACAAATTCCTAGAAGGACGTGTACTGGTTTAGTGACTGTGCTAAACCCTCTATTAGCCTAGAATGTGATTCTATGAGCAGGTCAGCCAGAACTATTACACAGAGAAAACCTGTCTGCGGAAAAAGAAAAAAGAAAAAGAACAATGCCTGAGATTGGCCTCTGGCCTCTGTAAACATAAACAGATGATGAAATGTAGGAGGGAGGGAGAAATCAATCCAAATCAGACTGTCTGACAACTGCAAACCTACCACTCAAGAGGTTGAGGCAGGAGGACTGCCACAAGTTCCTTCAAGGTTGACCTGGGCTACACCTTGAATTTCCATCCTGGGCTACAAAGTTGGATCATGTCTCAAAAACAAAAGGATTTCAAATAAAATAAGCAACACGCACACACACACACACACACGCGCTATAACTTTCAAAACAGGAAACTACAAGTCTTACAGAACCACCCCAAAACTGGAAACAGAACAGCAAGCATAGCGGTGGTGTACAAGGTAGTCCTCGTCTCAGCTCTCAGGAGGCTGAGGTTAAGAGCACCGAGTCTGGAAGTAGGAAGCCAGCTTGAGCAACACAATAACTAAATCACATGAAGGGAAGGGGAAGAGAAAGAAAAAAACAAAAAAACAGGTATCTTATCATCATTGAACTGAGATGCAAACAAAGCCATCTAGCAATGGCAGAAGGGATCTCTTCTTCCTAGAAACAAAGACGACACAGATCCTGTGCTGATAAACAGGAGAGAATCCATGCCCCAAAATGTCTATACCCCTTTCAGCGTATACAAGAATGGAAAGGCTATTTCATGCTCATCTTCTTTGTTCCTGTGTTCTTAGATAAGCCAGAAGAACAAGCTGCCAAACTCTCTCCTCACTTCACTTTCAGTATTTCTTCCTCACTCACCTCCTCCTTCATCCCTTGCCTAGTGGGCAAATCAGCCCTAAATCTAGCATCCCAATCTAACCTCAGGTTTCCTAAGACTCCCCCTGGTACTAACCTGTGATCAAAGGAGCAGTCAAGCAATACCACTCAATACCACTCACTGTCTTCTAAGTGGGTCCTCCCACTGACCTTCCTAGCCAATGAGGTTGCAGTGTGCTGCTCCTTTGCTGTCTCATCATAGCACCTCCAGTTTTATATGGCTCAAATGTCATGAACCCTAGTTTCTAATGACTACACCTTCAAGGAACCTTCACGTTGTAATCTGGTTAATTTTCATATAGATCAATGTTGGGTACTAAAGTCTGTACAAGTACTCTAGTATTCTAATGGACAGAAGAGTTCCCAAGATACAAAGACATACAAGTCATTGCACTTCTATACAGCAGTGACAGTCAATACTCCTACTAAAGTCAGGTAAATGACAGCGTCCAAGGACAGGCTAACCAAGTACTGGGATATAGAATATGTTTACATACAATGTACACACACATGTAGAAGGGACTTGGAAGCTGGCCAGCAAGCACACAATACCCCTAACTTCTAAGACAATGAGCAATTACACAAAAATTTAAAAAGTTATTTTGAGAATTCAAAAGAAATTGAGAAAAGGCTTTTTCTCTCCCAGTATGGTCTGCCCATACATTGTGTCACCTCACCACAGGAATCAAGACCTTGGCCACATCAAGCACTACATATGGATGCTGGAGGATGAAGGAGCTACCTGTGGGCCTCCAAGAAAACCAGAAGATACCTAGGATCTCTGGCCTAACCCTTTAGGTTTGCCGAAGGCTGAGCCAGGCTTTGAAAGGAGTGTGGATTCAGGCGTTGGAATGGACTGGCACTTCTATCTACTGAGCCAATCAGCTTTGCTCCTACTGAACCAAGACCCACAAATGAGGCTTTTATGGACTTGGCCCAAGGACTATGGATGTAGAATCCAAAAGACTGGCCATACTGAAAAATTAAAGGGTTATTTGGGGCGGGGGGAGCTAGAGCATAGCATGTGAGGTCAAGTTCAAACACCAACTACAGTACAGTAAGGTCTGTAAGAATGAATCGCTAAGAGCCAGGTGTGATAGTACCAGACTTTAATCCCAGCATTCGGGAGGCAAAGGAAGGCAGGTGTCTGAATTCCAAGACAGCCAGTGCTTTACAGAGAAATCTTGTCTCCAAACACAAAAACAAGAATGAACTCCTACCTTTGTGGCCTTTCTACCTATAGAAATCCTGTGGGGGTGGGGGAGGATGAATGTCTATGATTAGTAAAAGTTTAAATGGGGAGGCAGAGGCAGGCAGATCTCTGTGAGTTCAAGGCCAGCCTGGTCTCCAAAGTGAGTCTGGGACAGCCAAGGCTACACAGAGAAACCCTGTCTCAAAAAAGCAAAAATGTGGTCTTAAATAAGAACACATTTATTTTTTCTTTCTTCCTTCCTTTTATTTGGGGGGTGGGGTAAGGATAGGGAGCTGGGGTCTCACTGTAGACCAGGCTGGCCTCAACTCACAGAGATCTGCCTGCCTCTGCCTCCCAAGTGCTAAGATTAAAGTCAAGCACCACCACCAAGGCAAGGAACTTTCTCTTAAGACATGATGGGTTGTGACCCACAATCTGAAAGACTGTGTAGAGAGCCTAGAAAATTTCCTCTAAATCAAAGGATCCAATCGCCAGTTATCAACCTTAGCTGCTTCCTGTACTCTACCCCTTTGGGATTAAAGATTTACCTCGGTCCACAACTTAAAGAGGGTTAGAGTCCACTACAACAGGAAGACACAGCAGATCTGCTCAGTACAGGGTAAAAGCACTGTGTCAGAGGTTGCTCATTGCAGGAAGCAGAGCCAACTGCATTCTTCCTATTTATCTCAAAGGTAATCAGTGCAGTGCAAAGTTATGACTGTCACAGTTTACAGTACAGGGTGTTCAAAACTCAAGTGTAAGCCAGGTACAATACTGTATACCTATCACCTGAACACTCAGGAGGAAAAGGCAGGAGGACTAAAAGTTCTGGGCTAACCTAGGCTATATATCATATATCAACTTTGAGGCAGTGGCAGTTTTAAAAGTAATTATATGTACAATCATAATAAAGTTCTGTTTGCTATATTCTTAAGTTGCTCTTTTTTGGAAGGTGGGGGGAGACACAATATTATGTAGTCCACACTAGCCTCAAACTTATGATGCTCATGTCTTCGTGAGCAAGTGATGAGAGTGAGAAGGCTATCTGAATACACTGCCATGGAGACCATAATACTGAAGGAAACACACACCTTAAGCTTCAGTCACGTGGCTGAGCAAAACCGCACCACAAGCAAGGAACAGCATTTGCACGCAACACTAAAGCTGTTCTAGATTGGCTGGGTGCGGTGGCGTACAGCTTTAATCCCAGCACTCGGAGGCAGAAGCAGGTGTACTGCTGTAAATTCGAGGCCAGCCTGGTCTACAAAGTGAGTCCAGGACAGCCAAGGCTATACAGAGAAACCCTGTCTCAAAAACAAAACAAAACAACTGTTCTAGATTTATCTACAAAGTCTCAAAATAGTTCAGAATGTTTTCATTCCAAATTGCCATGCATAATTCCTGCTAAAAGCTGAATTCAACACAGACTAAGACACACTACAGGATAAACAGCTTCACCACCACTGCACAAACTTCAAGGGTGACCACATCTTGGGGACCAAGCTGGTCTACTATTTAACCCAACAGACTATGACTTACTCCCATCAAGACAAAGAGACAAAGAGCAGAGTGTGACGTTTTAGGATTATGTTGAAAACACAGAATCCAGAATCACTTCCACATCCTGTGTCCCTAATTTCTTTTACTGTCCGGAAATAAAGAAGACAATGAGATGAGTCATATCAACAGCCTTCTTCCAGAGGAATCTACTGTGCTGTTATTAAACAATGAACATCTTACAAATGTAGCAGTATGAAGTGGAAATGTTCCCATTGTGCCAGGCAAGCAACAGTACAACTTTTAAAACAAAACAATACTGCCACACAATTATTTGGAAAAATTAGAGCCACAGAAGCCCAATTCCTGTAAACTACTGGTAGGGTTCTGGTTAGCCTGTAGAGGCTGCCCTGGCCCGACACAGCCTACAAAAGATGAGAACTCGCCTTCCTCCAGTCTTGCCAGAGCAAAAAAAAACAAACCAAAAAAAAAAAAAAAAAAAGTGGGGGTGGGAGGAGCTAGAGAATTGTCTCAGCATTTAAGAGCACTGGTTGTTGTTCTTCCAGAGGACCTGAGTTCAATTCCCAACACCCGCATGGCAGTTCACAACTATAACTACAGTTCCAGGGTATCCAACATCCTCAGAAAAACATGCTTGCAGGCAAAATAATAATACACACAAAATAAAAATAAATACATTTGGATCCGGGGCCATGGGATGCTGTCAGGACAAGGACCATCAGACTTCTGATGAGCAAGCAACATGAATGAGGGAGGCAGAGGAGGCAACACAGGCTGCCGAAAACAAAGATCTGATCACCATGCTGTGGCGCAGGCTATCCATGTTCAGCCATCAGGGGTCCTCACAGTCAGGCGAAAGGCTCTCAGACCTGACAGGACAGTCAGATCCAAGAGCGTAAACATGAGGGAAGCCACAAGGAACCAGAACAGGGCTGACTTGAACCCTGGTCTGAGTGGATCTGCCCAAATAAACAAATAAATAAAAATTAAAAATATTAAAAATTGTTCTTAAAGGGACAGTACCTATGAAGGGACTGTGTGTGCCTGCATCCCTGTGCTTTAAAAAAAAAAAATAAGAGCTGAGCATGATGGCACGTGCCTATTAATCCCAGTGCTCTGGAGGCAGAGGCAGGGGGTAGCTCTTTGAGTTCCAGGTCAGCCTGGTCTACAAAGCAAGTCCAGGACAGCCAAGAGAAACCCTGTCACAGGATGGGGGGTGGGAGGGTGGGGAAAAAGTGTCCTTTTCTTTATTTAAAAATAAGTTTCCAGTGGTATACTTTACTTCTCTGAAGTAAGGTCCTAAGATACTTACTTTACATTAATTTTCATTTCATTTTGAAGGAGCTACAGAAAATCTCAAAGCAAACTTTATTATAGAGATCTCTCTCATACACACACACCCTCGGAAACAGGAGCTGGCCTCAAACTATAATCCTCAGTCCCCAAAGAACTAGGCACGAGCCACTACACCTAACTCTCACACACTTCTGTTTTAAGATCTTGAAAATACAACATCAGAATATATTCTACCACCCAGTAATTAATGCAACATCATTGGAAAAATATTTCAGATATACAAACCTGATTCTAAGAAAATTAAATGAACCCTCTATAATTAAACAGTGGTCACTGGTAAGCAACTCAAGGTACCAGCCAATGATATCCACTCACCAAAAAACAAGATTTTCCTCTACTGTCTTTATGAAAGACTTTTCTGGGATCATTCAAGATCTTAGCCTGACAGTTTATTTTCCAGAAATTTTCAAAATAATTTACTACAATGTAAACTTCAAATTCAGTCTAGAAGGTAAAAATCCTTGTACTGGAAGCAGGATCAAGACCAAGCACAATTAATATCCTAAAGGCAGGGGTAGGGGATATGGATGAATAGGTAAGACCGCTTGCTCTACAACCATGAGGACTGAGTTCAAATCCTCAGTACCCGTGTAAAAGGCTGGACACGTGTATGCCTGTAACCCTACATTGGGGAATAGAGACAGGTGGATCTCAAGAGCTTGCCAGTCAACCACTCCAGGCAGGGTGGTGAGCTTGCTTCCAATGCAGTAAGGGACCCTGTCTCAGACACCAGGCAACAAAGGAGACCACTGCACATCCTCTTCCGGCCTCCATGTGCCCCCCCAACACACACACACACACACTCACGTGTGCAAGTGTTACATTAAATTTACAAATATCTCAGAAAATATCTTAGAAAAGCCAGGTGTCATGACACACACCTTTAATCCCAGTGCTTGGGAGGCTGAAGCAGGCGGATCTCTGTGATTTAAAGGCCAAGCTGGCCTACAAAGTGAGTCCAGAACAGCCAGTGCTACCCAGAGAAACCCTGTCTCAAAAAACCTTTCTTTAAAAGTAATAAGCACTAAAGATGGGGAGATGGCGCATCAGCTAAAGCAACTGTCCCAAAGCCTGACTGTCTGGACTCAGAACTGCAGAACCTACATGAAAGCCAGACACTGGGGTGAGCATTAGATCTTCAGTTCACAGGCAGCCGATCTGGCTGTGCTATGGCTTTCAAACAAGGTGGAAAGGTGAGGAGGGCGCTAAAGTATCCTCTGACTTCCACAGGAGTCACCCAGATACAGTAAACACGGATCACCAATATCAAAAGAGTTAGACAGGTCTGGCATCTCAAGGAATGCAACTGACAGTACAAAGAGCGTAGGAACTGTGAAGGAACAGAGGCCGCTGCTGAAGAAACAAGCAGAAACAGAAGCATGGCAAGTTGTCGGTGCCTTTTTAGGTTCAGGCAAGACGACAACCCAAAGAAGTTGGTGCCTTATAAAAGATCCCAATTAATGTCTACGTTTCCTCACCAAGGATTCAGTTCCAATAGTCCGGCCATATTCAGAGAGGGCTACAACATAACTAAAAAGTGCCTGAGTATGGATGGCAGAGGGGCAGAAAAGCTACAACGTTTCTTCCAAAGAGCCAGGACAGGGTGAGGAGCGGCAGCTCAACAGCTCCAGCGCCAGCAATGTCAGCCCTCACGAAGCTCCCAGGCAGTTGCAGGGCTGGCTACAGGAGTGCTAACGTCTTCAAGCACATATCCCTTCTGTGGGTCTATCTTTCAAGTTTCTTAAACCACGTTCATGAACCAGTGACTGTCCAACAGCGCCCTACAATGTATGCCATAGTATATAGTCTACTTGTCCGTCATGGCTGAGAGGAGGCCCTTTCACAGTTTCTTCCCAACCCTAATTCGGGGGGTGGGGGGTGGGGTGGGGGGGGGTGTCTAGAAATGTTTCCGGAGCCAGTTTTCTCCAGACATAATTTTTGTCTGTCACGGTCTGTCTCAATACTCAGTTTTAAAGCAAACAATTATTTTTTACAAATTAGACTGTGTAGCACAGAAATTATTTTACATATGCAAGATTCATTCCCAAAAGTAGTTGTAAGAGGGGCTGGAGAAATGGCTCAGTGGGTAAGGGCACTGGTGGCTCCTCTAGAGGACCTGGGCTCAATTTTCAGCACCCACATAGCAGGTTATAAACATCTGTAACTCCAGTTCCAGGGAATCTCACATCCTATTCTGGACCCCTAAGGGCACCAGGCATATTTGTGATGCACATACATGCAAACAAAATACCTACGCACAAAAAAATAATTTTAAAAAATAACCAAGTTACAAGAACCTCAGAGAGGAAACTGTTGTCCCACAAAGAGCAGATACTAGTTTAACCCTCTTCTGCCTACCATCCATCGACCAGGAATTCCAGAGCATTAAACACTATCACAATGTGGCTCTGAGGCTTCCTGGCAGAAGGGAAGTCTGCACTGGGCTCCCTCCTCCCACCCTGCATTCAGATCCTGCTAGTCCAAACCACTACAGCAAGGCTGGACTTCCCCCTCCCTTACTGTGCAGCTAAGAACAAACACATGCTTCACCACAGCACAGCCTCTGCTTCCTCCATGACATAGGTGAGTACAAGGGTTTCCTCTAAAGAGGAAAACTCTTAATGTGAAATATCTCAAGCTTGCTGAGAATCAATACAAAGGCATACACACATTCCCGGGTACCCAGTGCCCTCCAATCATCAGCCCCTGCGCCCCAGAACCCTACCTGTCTGACATACATGGAAAATTCTTTCAATATGCTTTTACCAGACTGGTTCGGCACTTTCAGCCAAGTTTTGCAGACAATGAATGTGGTAAGGACACATTTTTCAGAAACAACACATAAATAGATGAACTAAATGTGTAAAAAGTAAAAGTTTGCATAATAAAAAGGTACATTTAAAAGCAGGTTTGCATGAGGGACGTGGTACAGAAAACCAAACAGCTACAAAAATAATGCCACTGTGAGATGAGAGGCTGGTCCCAGAGTATATTAACTGTGAAGATAACCATGCAAATTGGAAGACCAGCTCGGGAGTCAAATGCTTGCCTTCCACAAAGACCCTGGGTGTAATTCCCAGCCCTCAAGAGGGAGAAATCATTGTCGTCATGATGAGATTTAAAATACCATGTAAACACTCTTAGTGCATTTTGAGAAATATTTAACTGAGAGAAGACCCGCCCTCATGTCAAGTGCCATGTGCCCCTGAATTGAACATCAACATCCTCCCTCTGCTCCCTAACTGTGGACAAGATATAATCAGCAACCTCCCTTCTTAAATCAGGAGCCAAAATACACCCTTCCTTCCTTCCTTAAGTTGCTTCCTGTCAGATATTCTGTCACAGATGAGAAAATACAAATCCATAGAAAAGAAGTATATAAAAAACCAAGGTATCAAATTTAGTCAGAGAGAGTGACACAAGCTAAGGATTGGCTTCTAGGGCACTCAAACTCACCATGGCTAGACAAAATTGGTAAGGAATGTTGCCAAAAAATGTGGCTATATAGTTTCTGTGCTTCTGAATAAAATAGCAACAATACGCAAACAGCTAAGTGCCAAACTATAACTTTTAATTACAAGCAGAATTCTATATTGAAAGCTTCCACCTAAAAGCAATGAACAGAAGATTGTGTCCCTGAAGTAAGCAAGCTTTCATGTCTACCCTATGCGCTGGTGACAATTTCTCCCTCGATGAATACTTGTAACTGACTGGAAACACTGCAAGTGGCTGCTCACCCATATTTCTTTTTGAAGAAGAGAGAAAACCACCTAACATTCTTTCTTTACCATCTGTAAGGTATCGTTGGAATTATTTGTGGAAAGGGATAAATGGTTAAGTTAGCTGACTGTGTCACTAGCAGCTTGGTAACCACGAGTTTGGACCTTGGCCTCTGCTGGACTACACCAAACCCAGTAAGAACAGGAGTACCAGAAGCCCACCACCAATTGCCTTTTTGCCCCCACTGTCCCTTCGTCAACAGCAAGGAATATACAATTATCCTGAACCATTATAGGTCTATTCGGGGCTACCTAAGCAATATAGGCAATAGAACACTGACTAAGACTCACGGCTACATAATAAAAAACCTTTCTCAAAGTAACAGCAGTAAAAAGACATTACAATTCAGACAATTTTTAAAAGTACAGCATAATGGTAAAAGTAACTGGGCTACAGTAACCATTTTTTTCCAAAGTGGTGTATGGTGCCACATATCTGTAATCTCAGCACTTATGAGGTGGAAACAAGAGTCCAAAGTTCAAAATAATTCTTGGCTGCACAATGCACTCAAAGCCAACTATGTATCTGTCAGGAGATTAATATCTATAAAGAATTCCAAAACCACCAGGTACACTGGCGCACGCCTGTTATCCCAGCACTCTGGGAGGCAGAGGCAGGTGGATCTCTGTGAATTTGAGGCCAGCCTGGTCTATACAAATCGAGTCTAGGACAGCCAAGGCTACACAGAGAAGCACTGTCTCAAAACAAAAGTCTTGAAAACCAAAATAATTAAAAAATAAAAATAACTTGTTTCCACCATTACAGTGGTTTGTTCAGTGCATTCATTGCTAATCTCTGAGTAACAAATACCTCCATCTGAAAGCTAAAGACGGCACATGGCATTCGTGGGCACACCCAGGCCCTGTATTTGATCTCCAGCACCCATAAGGAAGCTCTCAACCATTTCTGAGGGATCAGATGCCCTCTTCTGGCCTCCACAGGCACCAGGCACACAAGTAGTATAAAGACATGTATACAATACACATGGGCCAAACACTCATACACATAAAATAAAATGCTATCACTCCTCCCAGGGCCCAGCTAATGCCAGGGCAACCAAGGCTACACAGTGAGACCTTCTCTCAAAGCAACAACAGTACATGTGCTCAGTCTCGTTCATATTCTCTTACACACACACACAAACACACACACACACACACCAGGGTCTTAACTCAGTAGCAAAGGCTGGCCTAGAACTCAATAGAGAGCTGAGACTGGCCTTAAACTTCTGATCCTCCTGCACGCTGAAATCACAAGCTTGCACCGCCCTGCCTGGCTGGTTACTGCCACCTTACTTTGTTGACAGGATCACAAATCATCCCAAGAAGTATTATGTCTTCCTCACGAGAGCTCTAATCCTAGAACTGGCAGAACGAAGAAAGGTGCCTAGAATAACCACTTACATGCTTTCAGAGAGATTCAGGACTTGATGCAAAGCGGTCAAGTAAATAAAAATACTGTCCTCTTTACATCTTAAGAGACAAGAAATCAACATGAGGGAAAATTACAATCTTTGAAGTACACCAAAATATCATCAAATTCTGTGCCTAAAGTAGTTCCAAATAATTCCAAAGCATACCTCAATGCCACAATTATGACCAACTGCCCTAAAACCTGCCCATACCACACAAAAGTAAAAGAATCAAAGTGAACTAAACAAGTCAAAATAAGACCAAAGCACAGGGTTTAGCAACCAAAGTAATTCAACTCACAGTCTCAAGAACCAAAGGCATAAAGTTCATTGGCCAGAATTATAATAGTAAGAGCATGCAAGGTGGTGGTGGTGCACGCCTTTAATCCCAGCACTTGGGAGGCAGAGGCAGGCGGACTGCTGTGAGTTTAGGCCAACCTAGTCTACAAAGTGAGTCTGGGGCAGCCAGGGCTACACAGAGAAATTCTGTCTTGGAAAAAAACCAAGAACATAAGAGTGGGACAGGGAATGAACTTGGACTGTTTCCAAGATTTGATCTCATTCCACTTTAGTCTTTGATCTCAAGCATCTTCATAGGCAAATCTCTGCTATACGCCCTGATGGATGTAACTGCAGAACAAGCTCTTCATCTGGCACCGTTTAAGCACTGTCGTTTTCTACAGTATACACTTCTCAGGATCTTTCAGGTGGGAGAAGAGGAATAGTGGGGCTATTGTAGTCTCCTCTAAGTAGTCAAGCCACTGTCCATAAACACTGTCCGTGTGCCTGGAGTCACTGTCCACCTCCCTAAGGCATACCGGGTACAAGCATGAAGGACTCCAGCACCGGGGTTCAAGCTAAGTGATGGCAGTGGAAGCAGATCTGTGAAGCCGGCGCTCAGAGCAGGCAACCACACACACACAAATAAAATGTAAAAAAATTAACTTTGTTCCTGATGCTACTCTGGAAATTTGTGTATCCTTTCTCAGACCCCAATTGAGTATCTAGCTGCTCAAAACAGAATAAAAACACAGTTGAGTGAAGAGTGTTAGAAAAAGATATAAGCATCAATATACAAATGTATTGACAAGCTTAGTGGGGAAAGCAAAGAAACAGTGGTATGGTGTTTCTATTCCCACTTAAATAAAAGTTAAAGTTTAACATATATGTACACATACTTTCACATAGGCATCATAACAATAAGAATCCCTTATCAACACAGAGCAAGGAAGAAAATATAGAGCTGACCTTGTCACCATAAATGAATATAAGGGCAACTGTGTACAGTCCAGTATCAGAGGAAGAGGCAGGAGGGTCAATATAGATTTCTGACCAGCTTAATCTTTAAAGCAAGTCCTGCTTCAAAACAAAAGTAAACTAAATAAACAAAACAAATTAAAATACAAAAACCACACAGCATGCTGGTCTCCACTCAGAAGACTAAAACCGAATAAGCTAAAAGTCAAGGTCAACTGGGCTACACACACTTAGTATCAATGATGATAATAACAATAATAATAATGGTGATAATGATAAGCTGGGGTATAGTGTCAAACACATACAAAGGAGCCCTAGCACTGAAAACACAAGGAATGGTAGCTAACATGCTCCTGTCACCCCAGAGGTAGCGTCCTAAGACCCCAAATTCAAGGTCATCTTCAGCCATGCTTCTCTCATCTGAATACTGATTTGATTGCTGATTAGTATTTATTGTCCTAGGAACTCAAATCCTTTTCTGTGATTTTCACTCTCAAAAGATTATATAAAGCCGGGCGGTGGTGGCACACGCCTTTAATCCCAGTACTCGGGAGGCAGAGGCCGGCGGATCGCTGTGAGTTCGAAGCCAGCCTGGTCTACAAAGGGAGTCCAGGACAGCCAAGGCTACACAGAGAAACCCTGTCTCAAACAACCAAAAAAAATATATATATATATATGTGTGTATATATATATATAATTTTAAACTTATTTAATACCACATATTCATTCCCTGATTCCTAACTTGTTCCAATTGTGCAGACATCCAAACTCTAACTGTTCTACTTCAGCACTCAGAAAGACCAGTAGGGGCAAGAAAAACGCCTCTAAGTTTGAAAACCCAGGTACAAGATGCCTAAAGGATGCATAAACTCCTCGATAACGGGCGTTTATGTAAGTGTGTAAACCAAGGTACAAGATGCCTAGGGTATACATAAGTTTAAGGCTTAATACCTTTTCTTTTGCTCAGGCAACCAACTTGTCTCTAAAACGGGGTGCATTTCCTCGGGAGACAGGTAGCGGCATAACCTATCCATCAGGTGCCACAGAGCCTAGAGAAGGACATTAAGAACTATACAATCTTGTTTTGATTTCAGTTAAATAATGATTGTGTGTTCTTTGGTAATAGTATTATTATACTTCCTTTTTGAAAGAGATCAAAATAAAACAGACATGGATGAAAAGATTACTAACTTAAGTTAGTCTATGCACGTACACGAACTCAAAGCACAATACTAGCCTTGACTGTTCTGTGCATCCTGCACACCTTATGCATTTATACTTTTAGAATTGTATAATGCTTGTGAGAAATTATATAATTTCAGAATTAAATTACCAGACACTGATGCTGGATCAGACCCGACAGGATTCATCCTCCAGCCTGCCGATATGCTGACATCCTGCATTCCTCATGTTCTATCCACAAGTGCTTTGGTTGCTATTGTCATCAGAACAGAACATCTCCCAGGACAGCTTTGGAGAAAGCTCCTGCTTCCACTTGGTCCAGAATATCAGACTGTCCCACAGAGGACTTTTATTAAGCTTGAATTTTTCAACATTTAGAAACTGAACCACAAATGCTATCTCTAGCTTGTTTAACCATTTTCCTAGTTTTATTGGATCCCAAATCAGCCTGAAGAAGCTTTAAAAAGAGAAGGCCGTCTTGGGCCGGGCGTGGTGGGCGCACGCCTTTAATCCCAGCACTCGGGAGGCAGAGGCAGGCGGATCGCTGTGAGTTCGAGGCCAACCTGGTCTACAAAGTGAGTCCAGGACGGCCAAGGCTACAAAGAGAGACCCTGTCTCGAAAAACCAAAAAAAAAAAAAAAAAAGAAGGCATCTCATTTCCCTTAAAGGGGGGTTGGATAGATTTTGGGCTATGGATGTTTATCTTCACTGAGAATTGATCGTGTTATTATTGGCTTTGTTTAGAGAAAGAACAAGGTTGAACTCAGGGATTTTTCTCTGAGAATATAAAAATATATAGGAATGATAGGACAAAAGGTAGATTATTGAATCTAATCTTCAACTTAAGGCCTTAATTGTTACTCACAAGGCTATTTTTAATTCACTGGTATAGAATATTAACTTTTGATGTAAAATAGGTTTATTTTTAATTCACAGTACTATTCAAATTTAAAACAAGACTATACATCTTAGGTTTAATAGATAGATAAGGAAAAATATTTAGATTAAGTCTTCAAAAACCTCAGAGACCTACAGAATATGGCATTTAAATAAATTTTATTTGTTTTGAGGATTCTTTGAAAATGAGACAGGTTGGTCCTGGCAACACCCAGCCTGCCTCAAAGAAGGTAATGAGCATTGAGGAACCTCCATACGGAGATGGCTTCAGATGTAGCAAACCAGCCACTGGGCAAAAAATATCCTTGTTTTCTGACACAGACAGAATTCTGCCTGAAATGGGTAAATTTGGGTGCATGAAGTTGACGGCCTAACTCAATTGTTCTGTGCATCCTGCACACCTTATGCGTGCCCTCCATAGTCCCTGCTTCGCAAACATGTCTGTCAGATAAAGTGGGCCAGAAGGATGAAGGAGATGCTCTAACGCGTTAGAGAGTTTCGAGTGACTGTGCAGGTAGCAAAGTGTCTCTGTCATTTTCCCCCATTTTGGAAGCTGCTGACCTACGCTTCCGCTTCCTAATTACTCAGCTAATTAATTTTATTCCTTCTCAACTCTAATGGGGTTGAAGACAGCAAAACATTATGAGTATAACATAAATATAACGATTGGTTTGTGGTTCTTGTGTATGTATATTGTATATTGGTGTGATGGTATAAATGTATAGGTAAAAGGGGTGTGTGTGTGTGTGTGTGTGTGTGTGTGTGTGTGTGTGTGTGTGTGTGT
>OU015753.1:5350446-5385263 GCA_907169655.1 Acomys percivali | reverse complement strand
AAAAAAAAAAAAAAAAAAAAAAAAAAAAAAAAAAAGGAGGCCTTTCTATGGTGGCACACACCTTTAATCTACGGAAGAAAGCCACTGTGAGTTTGAGGCTAGCCTGGTCTATAGAACAAATTCTAGGACAGCCAGAGTTACCGGGGTGGCCGGGGGTGGGGGTGTATGAGAGGGAGAAGGAATACATTTCTGTAGCCATGTACTTCAAATACTTCTATCTGGTTATCAGACCCTGCACTATATGCAGAGCAGCCCATGGTGCCTCGGGATGCAGTGACAAGAAACCTACCACACACTCATTTTCTAATTTTTGTAAGTTGTAGTCCCTTTCTGCCAAAAAGCACCTGGGTTGACTAAAAAGATCAGTATATTCAGCAGTGATTCTCGCTCCCTGGACACAGCCTGACTCACACTAAACACAAAGTTCTGTGACATGGGAGCTGGCCAAAAAGATACTGTCAAGAAAGAAAGAGAGAGAGAGAGAGGGAAGTGGAGGAGGGAGATAGGTATTGGGGGGATGGGGGTGATAAACGATGGAATTCAAACACAGAAGGGCAGGAAGGCCCAAGAGACCACAGCAAACTGACAATTCTGTATGTGCTTGCCAATCTGATCCCGATGTCACTGGTGACGCCTAATATTTATTATCCACCACAAACACAGGAGGCAAATAGCACAGTTGAGAATGTAAAACAAAAGCCGGGCGTGGTGGCGCACGCCTTTAATCCCAGCACTCGGGAGGCAGAGGCAGGCGGATCGCTGTGAGTTCGAGGCCAGCCTGGACTACAAAGTGAGTCCAGGTCAGTCAAGGCTACACAGAGAAACCCTGTCTCAAAAAACCAAAAAATAAAAAAGGAGAGAGAGAATGTAAAACATAAAGGTAAACATGACAAAAAGTAGCCGGGCGTGGTGGTGCTCGCCTTTAATCCCAGCACTGGGGAGGCAGAGGCAAGTGGATCACTGTGAACTGAAGGCCAGCCTGGTGTGCAAAGTGAGTCCAGGACAGGCAAGGCTAACAGAGAGAGACTCTTGTCTCAAAAAAACCAAAAAGTAATAAAAGGCAGCTAGAGGGATCTTTCCATCCAATGCGTGGCCATCTGCTGTGTCTCTTCTCTCCCATCCATACAAGTGGGCTCCAGATTACAAGCAACAGAAGGAAAAATAAACACACTCAAGTCAACATACAAGAATTCAGAGGAAATAGTTTTATGCCAGCAGACCCCTAGGAATCACACAGATGCTGGGCAACGCCAGCAATCCCACCACATAATGCTTCTCTCAAACCAGCTTCCCTCAAGTGCAGGGCCATTAGAACAAGGCACAGGCAATGTTGTGTTTGTCTCATGACTAAGTTATATAGAACAGCAAAGTGGCTGCAATATCACTCCCAGGACAGCATTGTGTAATTCATTCTTAGCAAATACAACAAAAGATTTTACTGCAGGCTTGTAAAGAAGTACACTGCCATGTTGAAAGCACACCAGTGGCAAGAAAAGACAGAGGCCTGGAAAAGAGTCAAGAGTTGCCCACAGGGACAGCCAGTATAAGAAAACAGAGACTTCAAGCCAGATGTGGTGGCACACACCTTTAATCCCAGCACCTGAGAGGCAGAGGCAGGTGGCTCCCTGAGCCTGGTCTACAAAGTGAGTCCAGGACAGCCAGGGCTACACAGAGAAACCCTGTCTCAAAAAAAGAAAAAAGAAAAAAAAGAAGAAGAAAGAAAAGAAGAAGAGGAGGAGGAAAAAGAAAAGAGAAAGAAAAAGAAAAAGAAAAGAGACGTCAATCCTACAGCCAGGAGGTAATACACCAGCAGCCTAAGGGAGCTTCAGTGTAGCCCAATGCTCATGTAAGCCTCTGGATTGTGTGACCAGACCTGGGCAGAGTGCCTGAGAGAAATGAGGGTGCACCCAGACTCTCAACCCACACAACTGTGTGCTCTTTCAAACTACTGCATTTATGATTCGCCACAAAGCAGCTTAAAACAAACACACCCCCACACAAAATATCCAAAGAAGTCTTGGCACTCTTTCCTGCTGCCGCCTCCATACACAACAGGCACTAAGACAGGGCACCAACCTTCCAGTCATTGGTCCAAGGGAAGACCATTAGAGCGCAGTACATCCTACCAGTGATGTTGAATCTAAAGTCTTTATAAATTACCTCACAGCTTCAAAAAAATTACTGTAGTCCAAAGGGTGTCTTTAAAAAAAAAAAAATAGCAGGCTTAGTGGCACATGACTTTAATCCCATCACGGAGGCAGAGGCAGGCAGATCTCTGTGAGTTCAAGGCCAGCCTGGTCTACAGAGCGATTCCAGGAGAGCCAGGGATACACACAGAGAAAACTTGTATCGAAAAGCAAACACAATGCTAATTTATAAGTAAAATATGCCACCAGCTTTAACTTCCAAGCAATACATAACAGCCCAAAATTCATCAACTAAAAAAAAAAATCTTAAAATTTAAAGTAGGGGAAAATGGCCAGGCAGAGTGATACACACTTGTAATCCCAGTGCTCAGGGAGGCAGAGGCAGGTGGATCTCTGAGTTAGAGATTGGCCTGGTCTACAAAACAAGTCTAGAACAGCCACAACTACACAGAAAAACCCTGTCTCGAAAAACTAAATAAATAAATGGGGAGGTAGGGGGACACTGAGCAGGTAAAAAGTGCTTGGCCACCTGAGTTCAATCTCAAGATGAAAGAACTGATTCCCCAAAGTTGTCCCCTGACCTCCACACATCTGAGAGCGCACACCATACACAGTAATAAAAATAAGTTAAAAGCTGGGCAATGGTGGCACACGTCTTTGATCCCAGCATTCACGCAGGCAGAGGCTGGCAGACTGCTGTGAGTTCTAGGCCAGCCCTGTCTACAAAGGCTACACAGAGAGACCTATCTTTTTTTTTTTTTGGTTTTTCGAGACAAGGTTTCACTGTGTAGCCCTGGCTGTCCTGGACTCTCTTTGTAAAACAGGCTGGCCTCAAACTCACAGCGATCCGCCTGCCTCTGCCTCTTGAGTGCTGGGATTAAAGGCATGTGCCACCACGCCCAGCCAGAGAAACCTATCTTGAAAAATTAAAAAAAAGACAAGGGTACCCCTGCCTTGTTTCTAATCCTGAGCAGTACAAAGAGATGAATGTGCTAGAGTGAGAAATTTCACAACGGAGAATGAGTTTTAACATGTTCACAAAGTCATTTTTCAACAGACTCTCCTGATTGCTTTCTCTGCAAGATGATCTTACAGAAAAGAAGAAAACTATATTCTTGAATGGCACTGGAGCTAGAAAGACAGACTAACTCCCAGGTAAATAGAAAGCCAAGTGGAGGACAAAAGCTGACAAATAGCACTTAGGTAAGGAGAGAAAATTCACACCTTTCTAATAGAGCAGGTTCTGCTGCCCTTATGACCAAACAGGGGTGAGGAAAGAGGAGATGTCACCTCAGTACCCTTATAGTCCCTTCAAGCCCTGATACTGCAATAGACTCCAAAAGCTCCATTTTAAAAGTACATATCCTAGCACTGCAGTCAGCAACACACTGGGCTGTTTCTATAGCAACCAGAAATAAAATATAAAGCACCCAGCTTTACACAAATTGTTCTCTATTACAATGAAATATTGAAGTCGGGCAAAGGATTTTGACAAAGAACTATGTAGACAGAATCTGTAACAGTAATGCTAATTATTTATTCGCTACCCACATGAAATTGATTTTACCTTCGATTCTAGAATAAGTCCTTATTCATATCAGAAATAGAAAAATTACTTATGAACAATAAACATTTCTATCTAGAGAAAAAAATCTAGAAACCAGGTGTGCTAGCACATGCCTATCATTCCAACACTTGGGAAGTGGCGATACAAGGACCAAGTGTTCAAAGCCAGTTTCCATGACATGGAGACTCTGAGGGCAGCCAGAACTACATGAGACTGCTTGGTTTGGTTTGGTTTGGTTTTTGTTTTCTTTTGTTTTTTAAAAGCTAGGCATGATGTAGGTGGGTGGATCTGTGAGTTTGAGGCCAGCCTGGTCTATGTAGCGAATTCCAGGACAACCACTTTCATGATAAAACCCTGCCTAATGACCAAAAACTAAAGAAAAAAAAAATCCAACTAAGTACAAACACATGTACAAAAAGGCTGGCAAGATGGCTCAGAAAGTAAGGACATTTGTCCCTCTGCCTGATATGAATCCCCAGAGTACATATTGTGAAAGGAGAGAACTCACTCTTCCAAGTTGTTCTCTGACCTTCACAAAGGCTGTAGCATATGTATACCCATATTCATGTATTCTTTTGTTTGCTTCTTTGTTTTGGTTCTTCAAGACAGGGTTTCTCTGTGTAGCCTTGGCTGTCCTAGACTCGCTTTGTAGACCAGGCTGGCCTCGAACTCACAGTGATCCACCTGCCTCTGCCTCCCAGAGTGCTATGATTACAAACATGTGCCACCACACTCTGTTCCATATTCGTATTCTTGTTTTTTTTTAACAAAAAATGTATTTAAAAATCAAATTAAAATACTCTATCTTCTAAACATCCCTAAATTCTTGGCACAACCTTAATAATCCACAAGCAGGACAGGATGGTCACTCTCACTCTTATAGATAGTCAGAACACTTATAAAGGAATGTTAATATTTCATATTATCCTCTGGTTCTAGACTATTTATAGAACAGAGAAGTGACTGCTATGTAACAATGTAATTCGCATGCCAACAGGAAAAAAGAAATACAAATCAAAACCAGGCACATCAGAAGAGGCAACTGAACCAGACACGCAAATCCAACCACCACACCTGCTTCCAACCAGTTGGGGCAGGCAGGTTGCAACACTCTCCTGCCTCGGCTGGGTGTGGCTCCCCAGACCAGCAGTTGCAAAAGCACAGACACAAAGCCTTTAGGGATGAATCGCCCAGAAAAGATCTTTCCACCTGCCCAAGCGTTATTCGGTTACTAAATTGAAAGGCTCTATCTAGCATCATATTACCTACCACTCCCCACATGGCCAGCTCCTAGCCAGTGCCCAGGCTATAAAGACCACAGCCAGTACCAGAACCCACACCACCAAACCAAAGCTGCCATTTTCTCCTCCCCAATCCATTTGGACTTCTATAAACTCAGAAGACTATCCAAGAACCACGTTTCCCTTCCATCCAGACCTACTTATGACCTTGAGCCAAAGTCTCTTCACTGGTAGTAAAGCTGTCTGAGCTCAGCTCAGTTGAGGGTCCCATCCACACTGAGCGTTGGTGGCACACGCCTTTAATCCCAGGCAGGTGGATCACTGGGAGTTCCAGGGCAGCCTAGTCTACAAAGCAAGTCCAGGACAGCCAAGGCTACATACAAAGAGAAACGCTGTCTCGAGAAACCAAAAAAAAAAAAAAAAAAAAGGGGGGGGGGATTCCCATCCACACTCATGCAACATTTTTGTGTTTACTTGTACTTTGTCAAGTACTATTCTGCATAGTGATAAATGAATGATACATGTGAATGACATCAACTGCTTAACCAGAAGAACTGCCAAGAAATCCAAATGCCCAACACCCAACCTTGCAAAACCTTTCACTTTCAGGAAGGTAAGTTACGACTTAGTCACATTATTTCAAACATCAGACCCAAGGTGTACTCAAGACAAGCAGAACACCAAAGAGATAAATATAATCAGGGTGCATCATATACCCGCAGGCAATTGTCAAAAAATAATATCTTTTTATTTTCTTTTATAAAGATGGGGTTTGTGCAGCCCTGGCTGTCCTACAGCTCTCTATTGTAGATCGGGTTGACCTCAAATTCAGAAATCTATTTGCCTCTGTCTCCAGAGAGCTGGGGTTAAAGGCGTGAGTCCTGGGACGGGCGAGATGGCTCGGCAGAGAAGCCAAGCTTGTTCCCAGCACCTACATCACACAGCTCAAAAACACCTGCAACTCTAGTTCCAGGGGGCTGACATCCTCAATGGGGATCTGCACACATGTGGCAAATACTCATAAACACACAAACTTTAAAAATTTCAAGAAATTATAATTGGCTGAGGATGGCTTAGCTATTAAGAGCACTTAGTGTATCAATGTTCAAAACCCAGCACTTCAAAGGGACAAGTCAAATTCCTGCCAACACTGATCATTCAAGCTTCAAAGGGTATATAATGCCTTCTGGTCTGCCTGTGTACGTACGTATGTACGTACACACACACACACACACACACCCTCCCTCAGGGAAGGGGGAGGAGCAAAAACGTAGTCCAAAACAGTAGGCTTTGTTTTTTTTTAAAGGCCTTCATGAATACTGTTGGCCATTGAGCATGAGCCAGTACACTCTGGATCCAAAGTAATCTGTAAAATCACAACTTTAAATATTTATAATCCTTGACCCAGCAATTCTAGAAATGTAACAGAGATAACACTTAAGACAAATACAAGAGTATACACAGAGCATTACTGTTACAGTAAAACACTGAAAAAAAAAAGTCCATCAGCAATAGACAAGTTAAGCCAAATGGTAGCACACACTCAAGTTACAGTGAAGTAGCTCCGTATTAACACAGAATACAAAAGAAATCCAGGTTTTGTACACTTTTGGTTTGTCAGGACAGGATTTCTCTGTGTACCCCTGGCTGTCCTGGAACTTATTCTGCCTCCTGGGTGATGGAATTAAAGGAGTATGCCACCACCATCACCAGGCTCCAAGACCAGGTTTTTAAAAAGCACTTACTGCACATCTACCACTTACATCAACAACTTCAACATATGAAAAAAGTTTCTTCAGCATCCTCTATAGTTACAGTAAACCTAGTAAAATAATGAATATGAAAACCACAAGCAAATTCCTTAGGATTTATACTAAGTGAATTTTTTTGCTTTTAGCTATTTTTTGTGGTACTGGGAACTAAATCTAGAATCTTGAATAAGCTACACAAGTGCTCTGCCACTGAGCCACATCCCCAGCCTTAACATGTTTTCAACTCAGTCTGGAATTCCATACAGTACCCACAGGCCTCTCCTTGCTTCTGTTTTGGGTTTTTTTTCCTCCGAGACAGGCTTTCTCTGTGTAGCCTTCACTGTCCTGGACTCACTTTGTAGACCAGGCTGGCCTTGAACTCCCAGCGACCCACCTGCCTCTGCCTCCCGAGGGCTGGGATTACAGGCGTGCCCACCACGCCCGGCTAGGCCTCTCCTTGCTACCCTCTCATCTGTCCCTGAGTCACTACAGGAGTTGAGGTGTAGAGGTCATCCTCTTGGCTTCAAAATCAGTTTGACACCTTAAATATTACAAAACATGTAACAAGCATATTTACAGGCATATACAGACTAGAATACAAGATGGAGTAACATGAAGCTTGAGGAGACGCTGGGGTAGCAGGTAGAAGTCTATTCTGTGAACAAAGAAGTGTTTAGGAAACAGTATGTATGAGCCAGGGTGTGGTCCGCAGCCTTTAAATCTCACAACATGGGAGGCAGAAGCAGGTTGATCACTGTGAAGTCAAGGTGAGCTAGGGCTACATAGTGAGACCATGTATCAAAAAAGAAAAAAGTAGGGCTGGAGAGATGGCTCAGAGGTTAAGAGCACCAACTGCTCCTCCAATACCTTACAAAAAACACTTTCTAAGACAGTAAATTCTCATGCACCAACAAGTTAATAATAACCTACTCATAACCAGTTTATATGTATTAGTACAAGTGAATGAATAACAATTAAGGAAAGCATCAAGGGGTACAAACAGTAGTTGGAGGGTACCTTCTAGGCTGTCTGAGAAACCACCTGCTATCCTCACCTTAGGTAAAGATACAGTTTCACTGGAAGACAGATCTGTGCTTTGAGAATGAGGAACTAGGCCGGGCTGCGGTGACGCACGCCTTTAATCCCGGCACTCGGGAGGCAGAGGCAGGCAGATCGCTGAGTTCAAGGCCAGCCTGGTCTACAAAGCGAGTCCAGGACAGCTAAGGCTACACAGAGAAACTCTGTCTCAGAAAAATCTAAAGAGTGAGAGTGAGAGTGAGAGTGAGAGAGAGAGAGAGAGAGAGAGAGAGAGAGAGAGAGAGAGAGAGAGAATGAGGAACTAGTATGCTTCCCCAAGGCCACCATCTTGCATTCTCCACTTGAAATCTGACCTTGTTGAGATGTCAGAGTGATGAAGAAATTATGGAGCAATATAACCAAGTCATCCATCTCTGGCCTCAAAGTACATGTGTTTTGTTTCTTCATGTTTTCAGAGTGCTGACAGACAGTAAGTACATTACAGTAAGAGTTCTTAAAACATTAAATAGTACTGACAAACATTAAAATTAAACCTAATACTGTTTCTTAACATGTATCCTTTATTTACTAAGGCTTTCAAAGAAAGTCTTTAAAATTAACAAAAAGAAAGTCCGGTAGTGGTGGCCCAGCAAAGAGAGCCAAAGCAGGCAGATTTCTGTGATTTCCAGGCAGCCTGGGCCAGAAAAACCCTGTCTCAAGGGGAGAAAAAAACTGGAAGAAAAAAGAAAAACTCAACAAAAAGAACACACTAGCTTGTTGTGAGAAATTAATAAAATGATGTTGTGGTTATTATTTACAAGGTAAGTTTCTAAACTGAATTTCACCTTGAAACAAAGCTAAAAAGCAAACAAACAGTAGCAATAAGACACAAGGGCCAAACCAGGTATTGTGGTAAATACCTATAAACTAACACTGGGGTGGCAGAAGGATCCATCATCAATTTCGGTCCAGCTAGGAAAAACTGTGAAGGAGAGGGGTGTGCGACAGAGAAGAGAATCAAGAAAAAGAGCCCAGGGTGGGAGAGGAAAAGTCAGCAGAGGGAAGGAGGGAGACAGAACAAAGCAGAGAAGCACCTCCTTGGAATCCTAGCACTTGGGAGGTTCAAAGCCAACCTCTACTACATCTCAAGTAATCAAGTTCCTAACTAATGCCGGGCGTGGTTGAGGAGGCAGACAAGGCCAGCCTGGTCTACAAAGTGAGTCCAGGACAGCCAAGGCTACACAGAGAAACCCTGTCTTGAAAGACAAGCTAGAAGGTAACTAAAACTATACTGTTGAAGATTTTTTTCTCTTATAAACGAGAGAGAGACAGAGAGAGAGAGAGACAGAGAGAGAGAGAGAGAGAGAGAGAGAGAGAGAGAGAGAGAGAGTCTTAGCATATAGGCTGCTGCCTCTAGGTTGCTCGGCAACCTATGGCAGTATCACCTGCCTACCGCCAGGTGGGTGCCAGACTATAAAAGGGCCAACATGCCACCTCATCTCGCTCTTGCATTCCTCTTACATTCTTTCTCTTCCTCTGTCTCTCTGTCCTCCTGAAGCGCCCCTCCCTCTTCCCTCTCCCCCCTCTCCCTTTCTACAGTAAAGCTCTCCATGTCATATTGGTTGTGTAGCATCTCATTTTTTTTTTAAAGATTTATTTATTTATTATGTATACATTGCTCTGCCTGCTTGTACCCCTGAAGGCCAGAAGAGGGCATAAGATCACATTATAGATGGTTGTGAGCCACCATGTGGTTCCTGGGAATTGAACTCAGGATCTCTGGAAGAGCAGACAGTGCTCTTAACCTCTGAGCCATCTCTCCAGCCCAGCATCTCATTTTTAATGGTAACAGTGTGTGTATGACATCCTATTCCAAATAAAAGAAATCCAACTTTTATAATGGCCGTGACATTTCTGGATCACACTTGGGATATATTTTCCCATGCCCCACCCACCCACAAGCCCATGTGGGTTAGCCCCAAAATCCCAGAAGAAAGATCACAGCAAAGGAATGTCTGGAAGAAAAAAAAAAAGAACCTGAATGTCCCACTCACAGAAACAGGGTACAAAGGTGTTCCCTGATGACCACAACCAGGAAGAAACCGCTCTTCACTAAGCTTTCCCTGGTAGAAAGCAGCTCTCTGCACCCTTGGTGGCATCACTTACAACTGCAATCTCTCCCTGTGGCAGTCACATCAGATCCTCTCATAAACAACTGTTTGTGCTTATTACCATTTCCCTAACTTCAAAGAAGCATGTATCTCAAGCACGTATCTCAATAATATGAGACATTGTTTAGGTTTTGTTCTTGTTTTGTTTTTTAACAGCAAGGGTCTCGGCTGAGTATGGTGGATTATTGCTGTAATGCAGCATTGTGTAAGGAAAACTGGGACAATTCTGAGGACAGCCTGAGATATGTGTTGAGTTCAAGGCCAGCTTTAACTTCAAAGTAAAACTGTTTGAAAGGGGCTGGAGAGATGGCTCAGAGGTTAAGAGCACTGCCTGTTCTTCCAAAGGTCCTGAGTTCAATTCCCAGCAACCACATGGTGGCTCACAACCATCTACAATGAAATCTGCTGCCCTCTTCTGGCCTGCAGGTGTTACATGCAGACAGAACACTGTATACTAAATAAATAAATCTTTTAAAAAAAAAAAAAAACTGTTTGAAAGAAACAAAAACAAGGAGGTATAGCCCAGCTGATAGCTCTTATCTAGCAAGCATGAAGTCCTAGTTCAGTCTCTAGCACTAAACCAGGCATACTGATACACTCCTGTAATTCAAGCACTTGAGAAAAATCAGAAATTTAAGGTGAGACCAGTCTGAGTTAATCCCAGCACTTGGGAGGCAAAAACAGGCAGATCACTGTGAGTTCGCAGCCAGCCTGGTCTACAAAAGCAAGTCCAGGACAGCCAGGACTGTTACACAGAGAAACCCTGCCTCGAAAAACCTAAAAAAAAAAAAAAGTTCTCTGGACCTGCTAGTTGTTTGAACATTAAACGGCCCTATAACCTTTGCTAGCTAAATGTATAATGGTAGGTCATGTTGGGTTTGACTTGTCTCCAGGGTGGCAGTCTCATCGCTGCCAAGACCCCTGAAAGCCAGTCCTGGAGTGACGGGTAACATCACTAGAACATTACTTAGAGAGAGATTTACCTACTGCACAGAATCAATGAATCGGATAGAAAAAAAAAAATCTCAATGCTCAGAAACAACTTATAATAAAACTAAAGGTTATAGCCAGGGCTAACACAGAGAAACTGTCTGAAAAAACAAACAAAGCTAAAGGTTATTTTTAAAGGCCTAAAAAATTTTCCCTAGATTATTTGGCCCTGGATGTTCATATATATGGATATGTATATAATTTAATTCTATGTACATTGGTCTGAAGGTGTCAGAATACCTGGAACTGGAGTTACAAACAGTTGTGAGCTGCCATGTGGGTGCTGGGAATTGAACTCGGGTCCTTTGGAAAAGCAGACAGTGCTCTTAACCACTGAGCCATCTCACCAGGCGCCCCTCCCCACGATGTTGTTTGTACAAATTCTGTTGATCAACTCTAATCCCAGCACTCAGAAAGCAGAGTCAGACCCATCTCTGAATTCCAAGCCAGTCTAGTCTACAGAAGCTACACAGAAATACTGTCTTGAAAAACCAATAAAGAAACAAACAAGCAAAAATAAATAAAGCCTACTCAGAAGCAGAAATTAATATCAAGCTAGTCATGTTAGTGAATGCCTATATTTCAGAAGTTTAAGGTCTCCCTGGGCATTTTAGCAGTAAAGACCCTAATTCAAAATAAAAGGTTTGGGTTGTGACTCAATAGTAAAGCATAAACCCAGAGGAGATAGAAAGGGGGATGAAGAAGAAATTAACACCAGTATCAACTACTCACAGTGAGAGACTACTTCAAGTCATATGCTGGGCTTGAGTCAAATTGTGAATTTGTAACCTGCTTCTTATCAGTGATTTTCTGTACTTCTTTTTGTTAAACATACCGAGGAAGGAGCTACCAATGACAAGGTACCTAGTTGGCTCTTTCCTTCCACCCTGTGGGTCAAGGTTTGAACCCAGGTCATCAGGCTTGATGGTAAGTTCTAGCCCTCAGCTACTCACTATCTGCATATGATTTTTTTTTGTTTTTTTTTTTTTTTTTTGGTTTTGGTTTTTCGAGACAGGGTCTCTCTGTGTAGCCTTGGCCATCCTGGACTCACTTTGTAGACTAGGCTGGCCTCGAACTCACAGCGATCCGCCTACCTCTGCCTCCCGAGTGCCGGGATTAAAGGCGTGCGCCACCACGCCCGGCTTGCATATGATTTTTATTTGAGGTTTTTTGGGGGTGGCATTTGGTGAATGTGTCTTACTATAATATAAGGCTGGCCCCAAACTCCTAGCATCCCTCTTAGGAGCCTCAGCCTCCCAAGCACTGGGATTGCAGACATAAACCATTATTATACCCAGCCTGGATAGGTAATGCCCTGCCCCATAGGGTTTCTCTGTATAGCCTTGGCTGTCCTGGACTCAGGCTCAGAGCTCCATCTGCCTCAGCCTCCCAGAGTGCTGGGATCAGCGGCATGGGCCACCACGCCTGGCCAGTAAGTCACTATTAATGTAAATGTGAACTGGAGGTAGCACTCACATGGAAACATATTACCAACAAATTATTCCATTTGCTACAAATCTCACCACTCCCACTTCACACCCACAACCTACCTTCCCCCAGTAAGAGGTTCCATTTTCAAAGGTAAAGTTTGGAGCCACAGTATTAACACAACTCTCTGAATCTCTTAATTAATGTTCCATAACTTTTTAGGTCTCAGTCTGAAGGTGGAGGCACGGTGTCTCCTTTCATCTTAACAGCCCAGGGAGAACTGGCTTCTCCCCCCAGCTGCAAGCACTTCAAAACCAAGCAGCTTTGATAAGCCCTTATCTTAAAGCACTTTTTATTTAATTTCACTCACTGAAAACACAGTCCTCAAAAGCAGTCTTGAGCAAGAAAAATAAGCCAGCCTTGCTTGGCCAGGCAGGACAGCTTGCCTCCAGGGCCCGTCCTCTCTCCCCATCCCCACGTCCTCTCTCCCCATCCCCACGGTGTCAGAGCTCTTGCCAAACAAGGGCAACAACCACCTCGTCCCCTACAGGACTCAGTTGTCTCTAATCCAATCCAGTCTACTGAGTGAGGCAGCCATGACGGGCCATAAACAGCAAAAGGAAAATTCTCTCTGAAAAAAAAAAAGTAAATGTAAGGTTGTTGACAAAGGGGAACAGTTCTGAGAAGGCTTTACATAAAAATAACTGAATGGGGGCTGGAGAGATGGCTCAGAGGTTGGGAGCACCGACTGCTCTTCCAAGGGTAATGAGTTCAATTCCCAGCAACCACATGGTGGCTCACAACCATCTATAATGTGATCTGGTGTCCTCTTCTGGCTTGCAGGCAGGATATTGTATACATAATAAATAAATAAATCTTAAAAAAATAATAATAATAATTGAATGCATCCCACAGCCCCTTCAAGCAATGTCAAGCTGCTATATTTACAGTAGTGCCCTCTTACAATCTGAAAGTATTAAATGGGATATCCCAGAAGAAAAAAAAAACTTTACATTTTAAAATGTTTAAAATGGCTCAGCATACCAAGAAGAGACTTGATACCCTATGAGCATATACAGGGGGAGGAGGTCCCCCTCAGTCACAGTCATGGGGGAGAGGAGTAAGGGGAAAATGGGAGGGAGGGAGGATTGGGAGGATACAAGGGAGGGGATAACCATTGAGATATAATATGAATAAATTAATAAAAAAAATTTTAAAGTAAAAATAAAATAAAATAAAATGGCTCAGCAGTTAACATTTGCTACTCTTGCAGGAGGATCTGATTTCAGTTTTCAGCACCCACAAGGGGCTCACAACCACCCCTAACTCCAGTACCATGGGATCCAATGCCCTTTTCTGACCTCCTTGGATACCAGGTGCACACATATGCACATTCATACATGCAGGGAAAGGTTTCATAACCATAAGGTAAAATAAATTTTTTTTTTAAATAAAATATAAACTGCTGAGTATAGTGCTCACTCTGGAGACAGAAGCAGGCAGACCTCTGTGACTTCCAGGCAAGCTTGGTCTACATAGTGAGTTCCAAGGCAGCCAGGGTACACTAAAAAAGTAAATTTTAAAAAGATAAAATGACTCAGAGGTTAAGAGCTCTTCCAGAGGTCCTGAGTTCAATTCCCAGCAACCATGTAGTGGCTCACAACCATCTATGAGATCTGGTGCCTTCTTCTGGCAGGCAGGCACACATACAGGCAGAACACTCTATACATAATAAGTAAATAACCCTTTAAAAAAAATTTTTTTTGTTTGTTTTTTGAGACAGGGTCTCCCTATGTAGCCTTGGCTGTCCTGGACTCGCTTTGTAGACCAGGCTAGCCTCGAACACACAGCGATCCGCCTGCCTCTGCCTCCCGAGTGCTAGGATTAAAGGCGTGCGCCACCACGCCCGGCGGTAAAAAAATTTTTTAATTAAAAAAAAAAAGATAAAATAAGAATGGATACTGCTGTTTCTGCCTGCCTACCCACCTAGGAACCGAAGCAACCTGGGTCTGTCAATCATTTAAGTGTGAACAGTGCTTGTGAACCACAGAGCCTCTTTCAAAACTCTTACTTGGCTGGACATAGGGGTGGCACACACTTTTAATTCTAGCACTCCGGAGGAAGAGAAAGAGGGATCCGTGAGAGTTAGAGGACAGCCTGATCTACACAGTAAGTTCCAGGCCAGTTAAGGCTACATAGTGAGAAGTGTCTCAACAGACACTTAGCAATTCCCAGTCCCCGAAAAGTGACTCTAGCCATCCAAACATACCAAAGAGCCATGATGTACTGCTGCCATTTGGTGAAAAGAGAAATCAGAAAGCACAAAGCAAACACAGGGTTCAATACTATGCAATGTTTCAATACTGTCCATGGCTTCGGATATCCAACAGGCATCTTGGACCCTCTCCCTCCCTGTACTTCTGTTCTCCTTCATTTCTTCACTGGCAATTATGCCAGACCCATCAGGGTCCCAACAAAGCAGACTCCAAAGGTACAGATTCTCACTTTAGCCCTACACAAAGATGACAGCAGAACAAAGTCCATGCTCAGAGTAAGAACCGGTTCCCACTGACTTGAGGTAACTCAAGAACCATGTCCACTAGTAAATCTGTCCTGGATTAAATGCATTAAATGTTTCTTACGTAAAATATTATGTCCTGCCAGGAATTAACATTTTCTTAGACTTATATAAGCTTTTTTTTTTTTTAAGTGGACTTTCAAAGACCAATCTCTTTCTAGCAAATATTCATTAAATTACTTATGTACTGACAAGAACGAGCAGGAAAATACAAGAGGCAGAAAACCAAACCCAACCAAGGTGGATCCACCCCAGATCTGAAGACACCAGGTCTCTACTCTTCCTTTAGGGCCTCAAGCTCCTGCAACTGCCCAGTCTCTAACTCCCTCTCTACTGTCCTGGAGGACATCTTGTACTGACTTATTAAAACGTTCAGAGGACAAATACCAAAAGCTTCTAACGCCCTCCTACTGTCTTGGGCATAAACATAAATAATAGCACCTAATGTTAAAACTTCTGATAAAATACATGTGAGGCCCTGTCTGCCTACTTTGACACTTCTCTGAACCTCTGAACCACCTGTCACTTTCCTGAACAATCTGTCTCCCCTTCTGATGTGAGCTGCCCACTTCTCCCTCCAGAATGGAAACCACAGGAGACTAGAGCTATCCAAACCTACATGCCAAGCATCTACAGGCAGAGGGAAGTGTGACACACAGCAGGGACAAAACAAATAGTATCAAGATACTGCTCTATTCCTTTTAGCTTATGCTGAATAATAAATTGAGGTTTCTCGGGGCTAAAGAGATGGCTGAAGAGCACTGCCTGCTCTTCCAAAGGTCCTGAGTTCAATTCCCACCAACCACATGGTGTCATGATGTCTCACAACCATCTGAAATGAGATCTGGTGCCCTCTTCTGGCATGCAGGCATACATGCAGACAAAATACTGTATACTAAATTAATTAACTAATTTATTTTATTTTTTAAAGATTTATTTATTTATTTATTTATTTATTACGTATATAGTGTTCTGCCTGCATGTACACCTGCAGACCAGAAGAGGGCATCAGATCACATTACAGATGGTTGTGAGCCACCATGTGGTTGCTGGGAATTGAACTCAGGACCTTTGGAAGAGCAGGTGGCACACTTAACCACTGAGCCATCTCTCCAGCCCAACTAATTTATTTTATTTTAATTTAATTAGGGTTACTCAACAGTTACAGAGGAATAACAAAGAGCATCCAGCTAGTTCCAAAATCAAGTGTCAGTGAAAGGCTCACACAAAAAGGGTTTGCCACACAAACCTGAGGACCTTGGGTGAGTCCCCAGAACCTACAGTAGAAGAGAACGGACTCAGCACTCTGACCTCACCATACATGCAGCTCACACAAACAGGCACGCACACATAGTAATAAAGTGAAAGGGGACTGATGTCCCTCCTAGCTGCTAGCTTTTAGCTTTTTAGCTTTCAGGATGGAGGACTATAAGCCAGCTGGCAGAAATGAATATATTCTAATGAGACATTTTCACTATCTAACTACTGAAACAATAGACCCTGTGGTGGTTTAGATGAGGAATGCCTTTCACTGGTGCGTGAATCTAAACCCTCGGTTCTCAGCTGGTGCAGCGGCTTCTGCTGCTCTGTGGCTCTTCTCTCCTCCACCCTGTCCACCCCTCTCACCCCCACACTAGGTAAGAGAGGGAGAAAAGGAGGAGAGCAAAGAGGTGCCTGAATGAGGTCAGGGTTGGAGGGGATTCACGTTCCCTGGGGGCAAGTTTGATCTCTGCTGGCAGGACATCTAATTCCTTCTTGTTTCTTCTTTGCTCACGACTACTTAACAAACCACAACCAACAACCAAGCAACCAACCACCCTGAGCGACAACCACCACCTGTCTGCCTGCCTATTGGGACTCTACCATTGATAACACCCTCTGAAAAGTGCCCCAGAATTCCAAATGTCACACCATTGCAGAAACTATCTGCAGCTGGCAGAATCACATCCCTGCTAGAGCACGAGGCAAATCAGTCAGCTGTGGCCCATGTGCCCATACCTGGGATTAGAAGGAAAGCATTCTGTAACACTTCTGTGGTTTTTGTTTGTTTCTGCCCCCCCCCCGCCCTGTTTTACATATGCTTTAGCTGGCCAGTCATCTTAGTGACTTTGTTGTTTTCCAGACAGGGTCTCTCTGTGTGGCTTTGGCTGTCCTGAACTTGCTTTGTAGACCAGGCTGCCTCAAATTCACAGCCACCCACCTGCCTCTGCCTTTAATCTGCTGGGATTAAACGTGTGCCACCATGCCCGGCTGTAACTTCTTATACATTAAGAGCACTGGCTATTCTTCCAAAGATCTGAATTCAATTCCCAGTACCACATGGTGGCTCACAACTATCTGTAACTGTAGTCCCATGGGATCTGATACCTTCTCCTGGTGTGCAAATGTACATGCACACAAAAGGCCCATATACATAAATAAATCTTTATATATAACTGTATTAAGTCTGTGCACCAATGTGTGCTTGGTGCCTAGACACACATCTGTGGAGAGACCAGAGAGGGGGGCTCAGATTCCCTTGAGCTGGAGTTATAGACATTTGTGAGCCAATGTGTAGGTGCTGGGAATCAAACATGGGGCCTCTGCAAGAGCAACTGGTGTTTTTACCTCCAGTGATAATTTTTTTAAGTTAACTCTGTCAAAAGATTTGCTTTGGGTTTTGTTTTTTAAGGTTTTTTATTTCCTGTTCTACAGGATGTAAAACCCACATTTAGAACCACGGTGAAGACCGCTAGGTTGCAGCTCAGGGGTAGAGCACTTGCATAGCATGCACAAGGCCCTAGGCTACTCAGAAATGCAATGGCAAACTAACAACTTCTTTGGGGGGAGGGGAGGAGACAGCCTGGCTGTCCTGGGGCTCACTCTGCAGCCCAAGCTGGCCTCGAATTCAGAGATCCTCCTACCTCTGCCTCCCCAGTGCTGAGATTAAAGGCATGTGCCACCACGGCCACATATTGCTTTTTAAATCAATTTATTTCGTGTGTGTGTGTGTGTGTGTGTGTGTGTGTGTGTGTGTGTGTGTAAGTACCTTGCCTGTATGTATCACTATGCATCACTTGTGTGCCTGGTACGCTCTGAGCCAAGAAGAGGGCATCCAACCTCCTGGTGCTGGAATTATGGATGCTTGTAAACCATCACATGGACACTGGAAAAGGAAAGTGAGTCCTCTGTAAGAGGGCCATCTCTCCAGTCCCAATAATAATAACTTAAGAATAAGAAATGAAGTTCCTCAGTACTTCTCTTCTGCTTCAGGAGAGGGAAAAAAAACAAATGCATTTGCTGTATTTTAGATCAAAATCTGGTATCACAGTTATTAAACATTTACAAATTAAATTTCGATGTCACCCTACCCTAGCATCGCCTTTCCTGAGAAAGGAGGACGTACAGAGGATGGTCTCTCTCCCCAGAGGCCAGGAAAGCTGCCATATTAAGCTATACTCCTCAGCCCAAGCTCATTTTTCAAAGTTAAGTAAAAGATGAGGGAAAATATTTTATGCACTCTTACTTAACCATGAAATTAAAAACCATCTAAATGGTCAAATGTTAATGTTTTGCTTTTGTTTTTTTAAATAAAAAGCCAACTTTTCTTCATGTACGTAACTGCTTTACAAGCAGAAAAAATATCTACAGACTTTCAAGGTAACAATTTACTATAATGATGCCAGGACAGGACATGAATGCAACCAATGAAGGGAATGCCTCTGAAACAGCCCCTCGAGATGCCCGTTCTAGAGCACCACAGTCTGGGACTCAGAAGAGTGGGGTCACCAAATGGCCTAGACTGTCAACAAGATTGTCAGCCTCTGAACAATCTCATAGATTTGTGTTCTTACTAAAAATCCACTTAATTTTGTACTCACAGAACCAGCTCAAATCTAGAAATGTGTCTAAATGGCTCAGACTCAGCCAACAGTTCCTTCCTATGGCATAATTAAACCAAACAAGTCTAGCCCACTTACCAAAATCAAGAACTCTCACACAATTTTATTTTATTTTCACAGGATTTCTCTGTTTTAGCCCTGGCTGACCCGGACTCACTCTGTGGACCACGCTGGCCCCCAACTCACAGGGATATGCCTGCCTCTGCCTCCCAAGTGCTAGGATTAAGATGTGTGCCACCGGGGCTGGAGATTTGGCTCAGTGATTAAGAGCACTGCCTGCTCTTCCAAAGGACCCAGGTTCAATTCCCAGCACCCACGTGGCAGCTCACAACTGTCTGTAACTCCAAGATCTGGCACTCCCACACCAACGGACATAAATAAAAATTAAATAAAATTAAAAAAAAAAAAAAAAAAAAGATGTGCGCCACCACTGCCAGGCTTTTAATTTTCTTTTCAAAAAACAAACTTCTGTCCTAATTTCTTAGTACACATCTGTAATCCAAGCATTTAGAAAGCTAAGGCAAGACAATCACAAGTTTGAGATCAGCCTAATTACACAGAAACAAGTTTTTTTGGTTTTGTTGTTGTTGTTGTTGTTGTTGTTGTTGTTTTTTAAGGTTTTTCGAGACAAAGTTTCGCTGTGTAACAGTCCTAGCTGTCCTGGACTCACTTTGTAGACCAGGCGGGCCTTGAACTCACAGCGATCGACCTAACTCTGCTCCCAAGTGCTGGGGTTAAAGACGTGCACCACCATGCCCAGCATCAGAAACAAGATCTTAAATAATTAAAATTTTTAAGAAACTTTTGCTGCAGGATGGTGGTGACACACACCTTTTGATTCTAGCACTTAGGAGGTAGAGGCAGGTGGATCTCTGAGTTTAAAGCTAGCCTGGTCTACAGAGGGCATTCCAAGCCAGCCAAGGCTACATAGAGAAAGCCTGTCTCTAATAGGTAGGCAGGTAGGTAACATATGGTAGACAGGTGACATATTACAAAAGCTACATCCCAACCACCAGGTCCCTATTTTAAAATTTAAAAAACATAAGTCTATGAGCCCAGGGATGGAGTGATAGTTCATTAGTTAAAAGCACTTGCTGCTCTGACAGAGGACCCTAGTTCAGTTCCCAGTACCCACATGGTGGCTCACAACTGTCCATGTTTTTAATTCCTGAAGATATGACATGACATCTTCCTCCGACCTCCATGGGCCCCAGCAATAGCAGAAAGTACACTTAAATACATGCAGACAAAATGTGCATACACAGATAATAAAAATAATTATGTAATTATATATGTATGTGTATACACATACATGGAGAGACAGATGCATAACACATACACACTTAAGGATGTACATGGCAAAATACACCTGTAATCCCAGTATTTCAGAACTTAGAGGATTAGGAGCCAGGGGCCCACCCTGAGCTACATGAGACCTGGTTTCAAAAAGAAAGAAAACCTAAGCCTAAAAAGGAAAGACAACATACAACTCTCCTTTGGTACATTTCCCTTCACAAAGCTTTGGGAGAGAGGTGTTTGTTCACTTGCCTGCCCTCAAGCAGGGCCTAGTCACAGAGGCCTACGAGTCTACAGACCAGGCTGGCCTGGAACTCAAATACCCTCCTACTAAGATTAAAAGTGCTCACCACCACGCAGGGCCCAAAGAGCTTATTTTATAAACTGCTGAAGATTTCCTATGACAGTAAAGCACGCACCAAGCTGCCTTTGAGGGAGAAGGTCCTCACCACAGGTGAACACTTCCATCCCGTGAGCAACAACAGCTGACTTCACACACACACAGAGCCTAGCCTTCACCACACCACAACCCTGGGAAGGGTGTGGGAATCAGAGTACAAACTACCTGTAGGCTGAGGCTGTTCCTTTGGCCTGAAAGCCTTACTAATATTTCTTCCACAGAAAGCATTTTCTTCCCACAAAAAAGAAAATCTTCCCCTCATCGTCGTTCTGTTAATCTGTAACGATCGTGAGCCACGCTCTCTACCTTCAGCTAAACTACAAAGGCAAACGTGTATGAAGGAAGACAAATGGGAAAGCAGCTGAAAAGCACATAGAATTCCTAGCAATTTCCCCACCAAAGGAATTCCTATACCTCCATATATACTATTTAAACCGTGGTTCTCAACCTTCTTAATGTTGACCCTGTATGACAGTTCCTTATGTTGAGGTGACCCCCCCCCCCGCAACCATACAATCATTTCTGTTGATCTTCATAACTATCATTTTGCTAACGTTAAAAATTGTAATGTGGCCGGGCATGGTGGCGCACGCCTTTAATCCCAGCAATCAGAAGGCAGAGGCAGGTGGAGCACTGTGAGTTGGAGGCCAGCCTGGTCTACAAGGCAAGTCAGGACAGCCAAGGCTACACAGGGAAACTGTGTCAAAAAACAAAAAACAAGGGCTGGAGAGATGGCTCAGTGGTTAAGAGCACTGTGTGTTCTTCCAAAGGACCCGGGCTCAATTCCCAGCACCCACATGGCAGCTCACAACTGTCTGTAACTCCAAGATCTGACACCCTCACACCAACGCACATAAATTAAAGTTAAATAAAATATTTTAAAAGAAAAAACAAAAACAAAAAAACAAAAAAGAAATTTCAGTAACAACCAGACCTAGTATCTCACCACTTGGATAGGTGAGACACAAGGATCCAGAATTCAAGGATCCTTGGCTACTACACAAATAAATAAATTTAATTTTTAAAATAAAAACAAAGATTACAAAGACAGTCCTCAGTTACATAATCAGGTCAAAACCAATTTGGGCTATATAAATCCTGTCCAGCCAGGTGGTGGTGGCATATGCCTTTAATTCCAGTTGGAGGCCAGACTGGTCTACAGAGCAAGGACTGTTTTAGGACAGCCAGGGCTACAGAGAAACCCTGTTGGGAGGTGGGGAAGACTGACTTAAGGGGGGGGAAAAAAAAAAAAAAAAAACAAAGAGTCTCGGCTAGAGTGGGAGGGCCCAGAGATACAGCTCAATCAGGAAACTGCTTCCACAGCTTGCAATGAGCCCTGGGCTCAATCCCCAGCATAGAATAAACAGGGTGTGACAGTGTACACCAGTTACCCTGGAAGTAGGAAGATCACAAAGTCAAGGTCATTCTCTGCTTAGTACCAGTATACATATACATGAGACCTTGTCTTTAAAGAAAAAGAAAAAGGGAACTGGAGAGATGGCTCATCAGTAAACAGCACTAACTGACTGCTCTTTCCAGAGGACAAGGGTGCAATACTCAGCACGCACATGGCAGCTCACAACTCTAACTCCAGTTCCAGGGGTCGGTATGTCCTTTACACAGATACACACACAGGCAACACACCAAGTACATAAAACAAAATCATTTTTTTATTTAAAACAAGAAGGGAGGGAAGGAAGGAAGATGTTTCATTAAGAGGAAGCAGCACAGAACTAAACACAGGAGGTCTTAGTATAAGAATCTAATATGTCATTTATCAGCAGAGAAGCACATCAAAATGTCAAAGCCATGGAACCAAGAATCTCAACAGAAGCCTGTCACAGAATCAGAGCTGGGTTGTATCTTTGGGGAGTGGGGCTAGGGTGTGGGTTGTCTGGTTTTGTGAACATGTGTCTATTTTGTGGGCCTGTGTCGTCGAATGCATACAAAGGAAAAGGAAAGAAAGTCAAAGGGCAACTTGAGGGAGTCAGTTCTAAGACGTAGGATATGAGAATCAAAGTCGAGTCACCAGGCTCAGCAGCAAGCGCTGGGTTTTCTGGGACAAAGTCTTGAGTACTTCAAGCTAGCCTATAACTTGCTATGTAGCCAACCTGACCCCAGCCCCCAAACACACACCAGCTCACAATCATCATTTTGATACTCATCATACAAACAGTATTTTTAGTTCTATTGTACTTTTAAAAAATACTGTCTGAGGGGCTGAGTATATAGCTCAACTTGCCTAGTGACTGGGAAGCCCGGGTGGCAGCCTGTACTATCCTAGCGTTAGGTGGTAGGAGGAGGAGAATCTGAATTCCAAGGTGAACTTCTGCTACATAAGAAGTTCAAGGCCAGTGTGGACTGCTTGAGACCGTCAGGGAGGAAAAGTTTTGTGTTTAAAAAAACGAACAACTAGCCGGGTGTAGTGGCCCATGCCTTGCACTCAGGGAGGCAAAGGCAGGCCGATCTCTTTGAGTTTGAGGCCAGCCTGGTCTACAAAGCAAGTCCAGAGCTCTTACACAGAAAAACCCTGTCTGAGGGAAAAAAACAAAACAAAAACCGAAAAAAGACAAAAGAAAAATTGAACAGGATATTTAAATGATAATTTTAAAACTCGGAATAGCAAAAACAGACATTTAAATACAAAGCCTAATTCTAGTCTAGCTTAAGAAACACCACAAATATCCACCAAACAAGACACTTAAGAATAAAAATATCTATAGGAATTAATGAAGTAGTCATTAAAGCAGTTCATTTCCTAAGCCTAAGAAGGTTTTCTATGCCAATTATCCAACTGCCCGAGTTCCGGAGCTGAGGACTGACACCCTCTTTCATATAGCTTTAAGACAAAACTGAGAAAGCTGAATTGGACAGAAATTCCATTTGAAATTCAAATAAGAACACATACTGAAAACATTTCAAGACACTAACTCCCAGTTATTTAAGTTCATTCGATTTTTGTTTGAAGTTATCACAAGGGCCATGTTGAGTCTCGGAGCACTGCCTACACAGCAGTAATAAACCGTCACAGCATGTGGCCAGACATGCACTACACCATCATTTTCACCTATTAACTGGCAAGTATCTTGCTATTAAGAGAAGCTCATCCATTACACTTACCATGTGCGGGATGAAGGGACTTACATGGGGTAATGGACAGATCAAAACACTTATTTTGGCAACAAATGCAGATTATTCTCTGAACCAGCATTTACTGATGCTTCCTAATTATGTTATTTAATTGATGATGGGCTCACTGCCAATATGCAAAACACCCTCCTCTTATATTTAATGAACATGGTTTTAGTATGTCAAACCACCCAGGTATCCAAGGCACACACGCAAAGCTTCTAGAAAAATATTCTTAAATACATGCAGCATAGTTTCTTTAACTCTATTTGTAGAAAGTTCTTCTGGTCACTGCATCAACACTGTCATTATAGCTGACATGACAGCCACTAGTCATCAGCAGCCCATCTGGTTTAGTGAGATGAAAGGCTCTGATAGTGCAGCATGATTAACATGGCTAGCCTAGAGAAAAACATCTAACAGAAAATGCAAGTTCGAAGGCTGGTAGAAACCTAGAACTGTAAATGAAGAATTCAAAATTAAGGAACACTTCAAAGAACTTCTGGTAAATTTTGCTGTATATTGTTTGCCACAAGAAGAAAATAAGAAGAAACATTCCTGAATGAATCAAGTTGAAGTCAAATTTAGCAGTATCTTTTGGGTTGCTTTTCAAGGAATGCAAGAGGCAGGCACAAAGAGAAAAATGTCATAGCAACTTGGCCTTTGTTCCCTCCCATCCCATTCCATTCAGGACGGCCAGCCTATCACATGAGATCCTGCTCTTAAGCGTGAAACTACAGAAAGGAGAACAACAGCTGAATGGAGTGTGGGGGAGGAAGCACCAGCTACACGGGGATCCGATTCAAGGGTCACAATCAAAGTTAAGCAAGGCATCTTTCCGTTTTAAGTACAGCTGCAAGTGACATGGGAGTATTTGTGCAATTGCTTAAAGAGACACAACAGAACTACAGGTCCTCAGAGCAGCCAATGCTCAAAAAAAGAAATAAAGGACTCAGGGCAGTACCATTCTCGGAGACTCTGCCAGGGAATTACCCAAGCTATCCCACTGACTGGGATCCCACACACCACAGACAGTAACTGTTTTGATAGCTTTTTCCACAACCCCTATAACCTACACCTTTCGCTGAGTTACTATCTCTCCTCACCCCTCACAGAAGATTCAGTAGCCTAAGTAAGACTTTACATTCAACAATTGTGCACTTTTATTTGGTTAAATGGAATGTTAGGGATAGTGTCCAAAAGGCCACAGAAAGCTCACCAACTAAGCAGGAAACCTGATTTTTCTGCCATAAAATTTGTAAAATTAGCCAGTTCTCTTAAGTGGGTGTAATACTTCTCAAGACTGCAGAAACTATGAAACATGAGCACTAGACACATGTAACCAGGAGATCACAGAGCATACAGCCTTACTGAGGACCAGCTGAACCTTCACGAGACTTCCAAAGCCCCTCGAAGCTGCTGCTATGTTAGACTAGCTTTCCAGAAACATTAACAAAAACGGAAAACCCTACTGGGGCACCAAAAAGACAAGGCCTCAAGAAAAATGAAGACTCCACACCAAGCCACATACATAGGAACTGAACCGCACATCTGTCTGCGAGGGGGCTGGATCCATGTGGCAGGCCCAACCCTGCACACACGTACACACACGCGCACACACACACACACACACACACACACACACACACGCAGCTACCGCCTTGCCAGGGGATGATGAAATGAGGAACGGAAATTAACATTTCAGGCAACGTCTCACATTGTTCCTTGAGGCCAAGGGCTGCTCCTGCAGCCGTCGCCTCCACCGCTTTCCTCCCACTCGCCCCCAGTCCCGCCTTCCCCTCCCCCAGACGCCCCCCGCCGCCCCGCATTCCTGCCCCCACTCGGGCCTGCGCGCCTCCGCACCCCACAGCTCCAGGTCCCCGGCTCGCCCGCCCCCTCCGGCTCGGCTCGCAGCCGGAGGGCCGCCTGCTCTCATTTCAAAACACGATAATAATAGGGACGCTGGGAATAACAACTACCACCAGCCCCGGCGACGGCGCCCCTCCCGAGGGTCAGAGGTCGGCGGTCCGCGCCACTGCAGACCCCAGGGACGCCCCCCCCCCCGGGGGCCCCCCGCCGGCTGCCCGGCGCCCAAAGGCCCCCCCTAACCCACCGTCGCCCCTCGGCCGAGGCCCGCCCTCGATCCGCCCTCGGTCCTCACGGCCTCCCCGGCCCGCCCCGGAGCCCTTCCCCAGCTCCTCACGGTCGCCCGACCGCCGGGACGCACCGAGGCTGGCCCCGGAGGCCACCTTCAGCCCGTCACGGCCGCTCGCAGGACTCCCCGCGGCCCACCGACCGGCCTCTCGCGGCGCACGGCCCGCCCCGGGGCACCCGCGGCGGCGGGCAGCGGAGGAGGCCTGCAGGCCGCAAGGCCGCGGGAACGCCCGACGCCCGCACCGACCACCACCAGCGCCCCCCCCTCCGGGGCCCTCGGCGCCTCTCACCCGGCTCCGAGGGCGACGCGGCTCCGCGGCGGAACGGCGGCGGGTCGCGGGCGCTGCCCATGCAGCCCGCGGCCGCGTTTCCCGGGCCGCGCGGCCCGGGCGGGAAGGCGGCGGCGGCGGCGCGCGGGCTGTAGGCTGCGGCGAGCGCGGGGCCGGCGGGATGCAAGCCCGCCCTCTGCGCGCAGAAGCTCACGCGGGGCCGAGGCGCTCGCGCGGACGCTACTGCGGGGGCGTCTGGCCGCGGACTCCGCCGCGGCGCCTCCCCGGCTGAGGCCCTCGGTCCATCGCGCTCTGTCGCGGGCGGCCTCTGGCTCCAGGACCCAGCGGTGGCTGCGGCGGGCGCCGGCCGCATGAGAGGCTCCCGCCCATTGGCTCGCCGTATCCGCCACCGCCATTGGCCCGCCCCGCGGAGCGGCAAGGGGCCGTTCACGTCACGTCGGAGAGGAAATGCGATGGCGGGGTGAAAGGGCGCAGACGGCCTGACGGCTTCCGTAGCAGGTCTGAGGCGGGACCAGGAAGACGTCCCGGGAAGATGTGCCTCCGTTGCAGCCGGGGCGCGGGCGGAGAGGGCGACAAGATTGGCTGTCCTCCTGCCGAGAGGGTGGGTCTTACGCTACGGGCTACGCCGATTGGCCGTGCTCAGTTCCGGAAGTGATGAGAACGAGGTCTAGACGCAAGGTTGTTGTTGAAGGAGCCGGAAGGTTGGTTAGGAACCGTACGTGCCCGCCCTTGTGTTGCCTCTCGCGGTCGCACGTTGCCTGCAAGTCTGTTTTTGTGATCTTCGGGAAAACGTGGCTCCAGCCGGCAGGAGGCTGCGTGGCTGCGAAGGCGGCGCAGGCCCGCGCCCGCGTTTCCGCTCTGCTCCTGGAGGAGTTCACGGACCGTTCTTTCCACTGAGCCCCGAGAGCCACCATCGCAACCGGGATGTCGTGAGCTCAGGAAGCTGCCCTAAGGTTTCCTGAGACCTCGCTCTTCGACCGCCGCCCTCTCCCCCCCCCCCCCCGCCCGCCCCCAGCTCAAGAGACTTCGCCGCAAAGGTTCATGAAAAAGGAACCTCAGAGTTAGGGAGTCGTGTAGGCATGTGGCTTTTACCGTTTCAGTTTACAGAAGGCGGGAAAGGGTAATGGCGCCCTATGTCGTAGTGGTTTGGTTTGCACAAATTCAAAGCACGGGGCTATGATCCCAGCGCTGCAGTGACTGAGGCAGGAGGATCCGAAGCTCAAGGTAACGTTGTTGCGTGCATTTCGAGTTCGAGACCAGTCTTGAGTTCCATGAAAATGCATAAAGCAATCGTGGCAAATCGGTGTGGTGGTATATGCTTTTAATCCCAGCCCTCAGGCAGAGGCAGGCTGGCTCTCTGAGTTCCAGGCCAGCTAGGGCCAAACAGTGAGAGCCTGTTTCAAAAAATAAGATGATAACCAGAGCTGGAGAGAGGGCTCAGCGGCTAAGAACACTTGCTGCCCTTCCAGAGAACCAGTTTGTTTCCCAGCAGCCGCCTTGGACAGCTTCACACCGCCGGTAACTCCCAACTCCAGAGGAACCTGACATCCTTTTCTGACTTTTCAGGAACTCGCCCACACACGTGCGGAATATTCACACTTATAGAGCACACATAAATCTTTTTTTTTTTTTTTTAAAGTAATTGGAGGCTGGGGAAATGATTTGTCAGTTAAGAGCACAAACTGGCCGCTCTCCCAGAGAATCTCTGTTCTGTTCCCAGCCAGAGTTCCAGTTCTAGAGGATCCAAGCACCTTCTAGGGTCTCCCCCAGAAATGCACTGGGGCACACACGTATACAGGCAAGACACATATAAACGTAAAAATTAAATCTACTAAAAAATGTTGAAGTAACCAAACCCCCAGTCTCTGTCCTACCTAAGTACATATTGGTAAACCAGAAAAGCTAAGTGGCCAAAATCAGTATGTATGGTTGTTTGTTTTATTTGTTGGGGGCTTTCTGTTTTGTTGTTATTGGGGTTTTTGTTTGTGGGGTTTTTTTGTTTAGTTTTGGTTTTGTTTTTGGTTTTTGGAGGCAGGGTTTCTCTGTGTAGCCCTGGGTGTCCTGGACTCACTTTGTAGACCAGGCTGGCCTCGAACTCACAGCGACCCACCTGCCTCTGCCTCCCAAGTGCTGAGATTAAAGAGGTGTGTCACCACACCTGGCTTTCTTTTGTTGTTTTGTTTGACAAGGTTTCTCTGTGTTGCCCTGACTGTCCTGGAATAAACTCTGAGGATGATTTGGGTTTTTTGTTTTTGTTTTTTACTGTATTTTACTGAACTAGTAAAACAATGTGTGGGCTGGAGAGATGGCTCAGAGGTTAAGAGCACTGACTGCTCTTCCAAAAGTCCTGAGTTCAGTTTCCGGCAACCACATGGTGGCTCACAACCATCTATAATGTGATCTGGCACCCTCTGTTGGCCTGCAGGGGTACATGAGGCAGAGCACTGTACACATAATAAATAGATAAATATTTTTTTTTAATGTGTAAACAAAGTCTTTATAGAGCACAAATTATGGAATTGCAAATTCCAAAATAGATGGAACCTTAGAGATGACCTTCTGCTTTTTGAAGCATATATGGAGTTCAGAGAACATGTTGTGATAAAACTACTCCTGTTCAGCCGGGCGTGGTGGCGCACGCCTTTAATCCCAGCACTCAGGAGGCAGAGGCAGGCGGATCGCTGTGAGTTCGAGGCCAGCCTGGACTACAAAGTGAGTCCAGGACAGCCAAGGCTAAACAGAGAGACTCTGTCTCGAAAAACCAAAAAAAAAAACAAAACAAAACTACTCCTGTTCAAAATCCCAGCTCTGTGACGGGTGGTCGTAATTGTAATCATGGATACTTTGTTCCTCACTCTTTAGTTATTTTCCTTGGTGAATGGGGACAGCAAATGGTGCCAGTTGCATGAGAACATGGGGAGAAGAGGATGTGAAACCTGTAAAGTACATGAGTACCTACATAAAATATATATTTTTTTTGCTGGGGTGTGTGTATTTGTGAGAGGGAAGGTCAGAGGGCCACTTTGTGGCATTAGTGTCTCTTTTGCACTTAGTGCGGTTTCAAGGGGTCACAGTCTTGTGCACAGTCTTGACCTTTCAACAAAAATGTAAGTGGAGTGAAGAAACAAGGCATGGGGTAGGTTGTTGGAAGAGCTCTCCACAGGAAGCACACAGCAAGCATGAAGCCCTGAACTGCCAAAAGGGAGTCATTGCAGTTAGGGAGCATCTGGGGGTACACCTGGACCATTAGGGAGCATCTGGGGGTAGGCCTGGAGCTGTTTCCATTCCCTGTGGCAGCACAGAGAGCAGCACTTTCATACTGAGTAACCATTGGAAGGGTGCGGGCAGGAAAATGACAACCTAATCAACTTTAAAGCCACATATGGTGACATTCATTTGTAATCTCAGTACCCCTGTGGCAGATGTGCAGCCTGGGCCAGCTAGTCAGAAGTACACAGTCAAACAGAAACAGCAAAAGAGACCCTGCCCTCAAGGTGCAGAGTAAGAGCTGGCTCCTGAAAGTTTTCTCGTACCTTCTACTTGCTATGGTTTACATGACCACACTCACATCATACACATGAAATCGTGTGTGTGTGTGTGTGTGTAATTAAAACAGCCCAACCCAGAGCCTTGAATTCATTTATAGTGCTTTTCTTTACCATGTCCCCAACCATGAGCTCACCAAGCTCCTGCTAAAGGCACTTACATTCCAATGTATCTCTAGTCCCTGGAGCCAAAAAAGTGAATTGTTCATTATTAAACTAAGTCAGTTGTGGCCAGAGAGCAGATTTTGGGACAGCAGGAGGGAAAGCTGAGTGAGGTCCCTGTGTCCAGGAATGCGGACCACGCCTTCCCAGGGAAGGTACTCTTCCTGTATCCCTAAGCAGAGGTGCCTCACCCACAAGCTTTCAGGCTGGGAGAGATTCCCTCATGGCTCATCTTGAACTTGTAGACACTGTGCTGACCCTGCTTCCTCTTCCACACAAGTGGCAAAGAACAAGGAGCAGGAGCTGTTCTGGTACCTTCCCTCCCTGTGGCCATGTGGTATGCCGACAGCCTCAGCCCTTGTGGAGCTCCAGCTCAGCAGCATTCTTAGCATTAGAGTCAGGGACTCACGCTTATTACACAATAAATGATTACAGGTTTTGCTCCCTGGTTCCCACAATACTGTGGCACATCGCCCTCCCGTACCGCACGAAGAGCTGCAGAATAAAGCAAGACTCATTTCAGGCCAAGCCTACTAGTCCCAAACCATGCCCAACACTTAAAACTGAACCCCATGTTTTCTGTATCCCTATCAGCTTGAGAGAACCCCAAAAGACACTGCGAGGCCTGCGGTGATGGTGCACACCTTTAATCCCAGCATTCAGGAGGCAAAGGCAGGTAAATATCTGAGTTCCGGGACAGCCAGGTCTACAAAGAGAAAGCCTGTCTTTGAAAAGACAAAACAAGCCTGGCTTGCCTTTAATCCCTGCACTTGGGAGGCAGAGGCAGGAGGATCATTGTGAGTTTGAGGCCAGCCTGGTCTACAAAGCAGTCCAGGACAGCCAGGCTACACACAGAAACCCTGTCACAAAAAAAAAAAAAAAACGGAAAAAAAAAAAAAAGACAATGCAGTGGCCGGGTATGGTGGTACACAACCTTTAATCCTACCAGGCAAATCTCTGTGCGTTTCAAGCCAGCCTGGTCTACATAGTGACTTTGAAGTTAGCTGAAACTGTACAGACACTGCCTGGGGGTAGGGGGAACTCGCGACAGGACTGGAACTGGAGAGATTGCTCAGTGTTTAAGAGCATTCTTCGGGGCTTGGAGAGATGGTTCAGAGGTTAAGTGCACTGACTAATCTTCCGGACGTCCTGAGTTCAATTCCCAGCAACCACATGGTGGCTCCCAGCCATCTGTAATGTGATCTGAAGACCTCTTCTGGCCTGCAGGTGTACATGTATACATAATAATAAATAAATAAATTTTAAAAAAAATAAGCCGGGCGTGGTGGCGCACGCCTTTAATCCCAGCACTCGGGAGGCAGAGGCAGGCGGATCGTTGTGAGTTCGAGGCCAGCCTGGACTACAAAGTGAGTCCAGGACAGTCAAGGCTACACAGAGAAACCCTATCTCGAAAAACCGGGAAAAAAAAAAAAAAAAAAAAAAAGCATTCTTCACTCTTCCAGAGGGCTCATTTGGTTCTTAGCAATCCACTGTGGCGTATAACTGTTGGCAACCCCAGTCCCAGGGCATCTAAAGCCCTCTGAGGGCATCGGACCTACATACAGGCCAAACACCCTTACACTTGTTGTGCAGGCTGTGCGTGAAATACTAGCCTCAGGCAATCCTGCCTCCATCATATAGTAGCGAAAGCAGGCATGCGCAGACGTGCCCAACTTTGGTAATAGTGTTTGTTCCCAATTTACTGTGGTAAAATACAGTCATGACTGAGGGTTGACCTGGCATAGTGGTGCACTCCTTTAAGACAGAGGCAGGTGCAGCCGGGCGTGGTGACACACGCCTATAATCCCAGCACTCAGGAGGCAGGGGCAGGTGGATCGCTGTGAGTTCGAGGCCAGCCTGGTCTACAAAGCGGGTCGAGGACAGCCAAGGCTACACAGAAAAACCCTGTCTCGAAAAACCAAAAAAAAAAAAAGACAGAGGCAGGTGGATCTCTGGGAGTTTGAGGCACACCTGGTGTACATAGGGTCCCAGGCCAAGCAGGGCTGCACAGTGAGACCCTGTCTCACAAACAAACAAAAAACAATTGTCTAAGGGAATAGCTTGCCTGGCAGCCCCTGCTGCTCTGAGGCTGAGACAGGAGGCTCTCGGAGCCTACCCAGTCCTGTGCGTGGGAGGGAAAGCAAAATTAAAATGCACTAGTTTAGCCTTGTTTCGTTTTGTTATTTTAAAGAGAGGGTTCCTCTCTGTAGCCCTGGTTATCCTGGAACTCGTACTAGACCAGTACGGCCTCGAACTCAGAGGTCTGCCTCCCTAGTGCTGGGATTAAAGGCATGGGTCACCACCACCACCACCAAGCTAAGGTTTACATTTGGCTGAGTAAAGCATCTTTTGATGAGATAGGTTCCTGCTTCAGAAAAATAACGTGATCTCTGCCTAGATAAGTACTTCACCCCCCTCCCCCATCCCCAGCACCGGTATAGATGCACTGCAAACATCATCTGTGGGACTGGATGCAGCCTGTCTGTTCTAGCTATGAACAGGTCACTTAATAGACGATTGCCTTAGAACCCAAATAACAGCAAGTTACATGAAAGCTAAAACAGGAAGGGGTTCGGAGTGTGGCTCAGTGCCTGCAGGGGGGAGGCCTTGGGCTCATCCCCAGAACCTCCAAGCAAAACACTGCCATGGAGGTGTGCTGAGCAGTCAGGCAGCATTGCTCTCCTTCTGTTTTGTGTGGCTCCAGACAGCAGCAGGTCATCCACCTTCTGCAGCAAGTCCTTTACCTGCTGAACCGTTTGCCATTCCCTGGAACTCTTCTTAAATAAAGGATTTAATTGGCACAACAGAAAATGTGTAACTCCAGTTTCAGGACATCTGATGCCCTCTTCTGGTGTCTCTGGGCATCTGGCATGCACTGTGGTGCACAGACATGCATGCAGGCAAAACACCCATACACATAAAACAAAAATAAACGTACTTATTTATTTGTGCGTGAGAAAGTGTGTGTGTGTATCTGTTGTTAGCCCCTGCTCATATGAATTAAAAGGTCAGAAAAGAGCCAGGTAGGGTGGCACAAGCCTTTAATCCCAGCACTCAGGCTAGCCTGGTCTACAGAGTTCAGGACAGCCAAGGCTCCACAAAGAAACCCTACCTATAAATAAATAAATAAATAAATAAATAAATAAATAAATAAATAAATGGTCAGAAGAGAGTACCGGGTGTCCTCCTGTATTCTTGTGCTGTTCTCCATCCATTCCTGTGAGGGAGGGTCTCTCCCTGAACCTGGGACTTGTGTTTTCTCAGCTAGCCCATCAGGCAGAAAGCCCCAGCAATAATATAGACTTCCTGCTGGTAATGAATGAGTGCTGAGCCCCAGACTGTGCTCCTCCTGATTAGCAGCAAAGCCCTTTGAATGGTGGAGCCATCTCTCAGCCTTCTGAAATTCTTTATGCAGCTAAGGTTGGCCTTGAACCTCCTGCCTCCCACCTCCCCAATGCGGAGATCAGATGAGTGCAGTCACGCCAATTGATTCTTCGTACATCAACAAAAAGCTTTATAATACTTTTTTGAGACAGTCTCACTATGTACGGCTAACCTGGAATGCCTGCTTTTTGTTGTTGTTGTTTGTTTTTTTGTTTTTCGAGACAGGGTTTCTCTGTGTAGCCTTGGCTGTCCTGGAATCTGCCTGCTTTTGCCTCAGCCTGACAAGCGCTAGAGTTAAAAGCATGCACTACCACACCCATCTATACATAAAATGTTAATGTTGAAATTTACATTTGGGAGGCGGTAGAGATCACTCAGTGGTCAAGAATATTGGCTGCCCTTCCAGAACACCTGGGTTCAAGTCTCAGCACCCACATGGCAGCTCACAGCCATCTGTAACTCTAGTTCCAGGAGATCTGACACTCACACACAGGGAAAACACCAATGCACAGAAAATAAATCATTAAACTTTTTTTTTTTTTTTGGTTTTTCGAGACAGGGTTTCTCTGTGTAGCCTTGGCTATCCTGGACTCACTTTGTAGACCAGGTTGGCCTCGAACTCACAGTGATCCACCTGCCTCTTCCTCCCGAGTGCTGGGATTAAAGGCGTGCGCCACCACACCCGGCTTTAAAATTTTTTAATTTTTTGTCTTTTGGTTTGTTTTTTGTTTGGTTTTGGTTTTTTGAAACAGTTTCTCTGTGTAGCCCTGGCTATCCTGGAACTCATTCTGTGGACCAGGCTGGACTTGAACTCTCAAGTGCTAGGATTAAAGGTGTACACCACTACCACCACCTCCACCACTACCCAGCAGGATTAAAATTGTTGAAAGTCTCAACTGGAAACCACTGCACCTTGTCACCCTTCCACAGCACCGCAACTGGACACTCATCTCAAAGCCTAGTGTGGTGCTCACCCTGGACTCACACAGCAGCTGGTTCAAGGGTGGCCTCAGCCGGCCTGTCATTTCCTGAGGATGTGGATTAGAAAGGCAGCCCAGCATGAGTACTATCCAGACGCCCGCCCCTCCCTGAGCCTGTGGTGAGCCAGCTTTTTTCCTCTGAAGACTTTTCTCAACACAGGTGACAACTTCCCCTGACTCCATTACAACATCTTTTTGAGACAGAGTTTCTCTGTGTAACCTTAGCTGTCCTGGAACGCACTCTGTAGACCAGGATGGCCTCAAACTCTCGAGATCCAACTGCCTCTGCCTCCCAAGGGGTGGGATTAAAGGTTGTGCCACCACGCCCGGCTACCTTTCTTAGGTCTATTCATGAAGTAGTCAAAATAACACAAAAAACTGATTTAGAGCCAGGCGTGGTGGCACACGCCTTTAATCCCAGCACTCGGGAGGCAGAGGCAGGTGGATCACTGTGAGTTCGAGGCAAGCCTGGTCTACAAAGTGAGTCCAGGACAGCCAAGGCTATACAGAGAAACCCTGTCTCGAAAAACCAAAAATAAAAAATAACACATAGCCAGGCGTGGTGGCGCACGCCTTTAATCCCAGCACTCAGGAGGCAGAGGCAGGCGGATGGCTGTGAGTTCGAGGCCAGCCTGGTCTACAAAGTGAGTCTAGGACAGCTAAGGCTACACAGAGAAACCCTGTCTCGAAAACAAAAACAAAACAA
>OU015753.1:5295403-5350436 GCA_907169655.1 Acomys percivali | reverse complement strand
ATAGGCCAGCCTGGGCTACATAGTGAACTACAGGCCAGCCTGGGCTAAATCCAAGACCTTATTGGGAAAAAATTAATAAATGAGATAGTAGGAGCTAGAGAAATGGTACTGTCAGAGCCGAGAGGAAGTCACACAAACTACTCAGACACCAACCTCAGCCAGAGATGGGTGGTTTGTTGAACACACCACCCCAAGACTGACCATGGTCAGTGACACAGTGGACTCGGAAGCCAAACTGTGACATCAGCCTGTTCTTAAGGCAGTCTTTATAGGAAAACCAAGTGCAAGACCAGGGGTGCGGGTCATGCATTCTGGCCAATTAGAGAGAGTGTTATCCACTAACCTTTAAGCTGATTGGTCCTGAGTGAGGTGAGGTAAGTGAAGTGGTGGCTAGGGTCTTCCAGAGCACAGGCGGAGTACAGCCAAGTGCAGAGATAATAGAACAGTTATGACACCATTGAGTCATACTGAATTATGAGGTTAACTTGGCCCTCTGGCAGGGTTTCTTAGTGTCAGGTTTGAATAACTAGTACTAGGAAGTACGTTAAAATTTTTTTAACTTGGGCTGGAGAGATGGCTCAGAGGTTAAGAGTACTGACTGATCTTCTAAAGGTCCTGAGTTCAGTTCCCAGCAACCACATGGTGGCTCACAACCATCTACAATGAAAGCCGGTGCCCTCTTCTGGCCTGCAGGTGTTACATGCAGGCAGAACACTGTATACATAATAAATAAATAAATCTTTTTTTTTAAGTTTAACTTAATTTCACTTTATAAACAAAAACGGATACTGAATACAAAAATGGCTTCAGCAATGTTACAAAGAGCAGCACCCACCACATCAGGCAGCTCACAACTGTCTCTAACTCCAGCTCAGAGGGATCAGGGACCTGTGGCCTCCAGAAACAGCTGCACTCGTGCACATACCCACATACAGAGACATAAACATCCACATAATTCAAAATAATAAAAATAAATCTAAAATTTGAATAAATAAATACTAGCAGTAAGTTTCATGCCAGGGATGTAGATTGACTAGCATGCACAGAGCCTGGCACTCAGTCCCCAGCACCACATAGACTAAATATGGCTGAGCACTCCTAGAACCACCCTACTTGGGAAGCAGAAGGGTCACAAGTTCAAGATCTTTTGTTTTGGTTTGGTTTTTTTGGTTTTTTTGAGTCAGAGTTTCTCTGTGTTAGCCTTAACTGTCCTGGGCTTGCTTTGTAGACCAGGCTGGCCTAGAACTCACAGAGATCCACCTACCTCTGCCTCCCAAGTGCTGGGATTAAAGGCGTGCGCCACCACACCCGGTTTAAATAAATCTCCAGCTCCTTCATTCCCAGTGATCAGGTTGATGCTGTCGTCAAGTCCTGAAAACAAGCAGCCTGACCATCCCGGCTCCGGCGTCCTCCCTTGTGTTTAAGCTTTACTTGGGGACAGCAAAAGTCCCTGCTTGTCTCCCACCCAGCCGCGCTTTTGGCCTCCTCTGGTCTTTGTTCTGCATTTCTAAGCGTCAGAAGGGGCCAGTGGTCTCCTGAAGAACAAGCTCTGGCAACTCCCAGCAGACAGCTGGGACAAAGGTTAGCCTCCTGCCAGACACGGCTGAGGTGTGGCATACACACTCCCTCATCAGAAACCCAAAGGTCAAGTGTTGCTTGCCCTTGATTCGTTGAAACCCTGTAGTGACCAAAACGAGGAGGATGTAGGGCAAGCTGGCCAGTAACACGCTATGACCTTGGTCACAAGGCCTGGAAGGCCTAGGCCCTTTACCCTCCCGGAAGACGACAAGTGCCGCTGTCCCCCAGGCTTACAACAGTTCTACCTATGGCTGGGTAGGGGTTACACAGTGATGACTACGTAGTAATGGCTATAATTGCACACAGGGCCAAGCCTCACTGAAAAACATTAGAAAGGCCAAGCACTGACAAGCATACCCTTTCCTGCTTCAAATATCTTATTCCCTGTTTCAAGTGCTCGTGGAATCGAGAGCTGTGTAACCAGCTGCTCAGACACACAGGCTGTGCACTGGACACCCAGAGCTGGTCCCTTCCTGGCAGTAACCAACCCATCCCCAGCAGCACTGAGAAAGGATATGAGGCATGTGGCCAATGTCACTCCTCAGTGGACAGGGAATTCAGACAGGGAAGTGCCAGAGTGGATAAATGGCAAACTTAGGATTGGCACACACCTGAAGTCCTAGTGCACACCTGTAATCTTAGCACCCAGGAAGCTCAAACAGCAGGACCTATAGCGTGAGACCAACATGGGCTACACAGCAGATCAGGCATGCCTGTAATCCCAGCAGTTAGGATGGCTGAGGCAGGAGGATTGCTTCAACTACATAGGAGATCCTATCTCCTCAGAGAAAAGGAGGGGGCAGAGAGAGGGAGATTAATTCTATTTTTTAAACATAATCATCTTTTTTTCTGAGACAGGACTCACTTTGTAGACCAGGTTGGCCTCGAACTCACAGAGATCCGCCTGCCTCTGCCTCCCAGGTGCTGGGATTAAAGGTGTGCGCCACCACCACTCGGCTTAACTTTGCAACTGGATAGCTGTGGATACACTGATCAAACTGTGCCATACTCCATGGGTTTCAGGGTTGAGGGTGAATGAGAAGGCAACCATGCTTTAAAAAAAAAAAAATAGGGGCCAGGTGGTGGTGGCACACACCTTTAATTCCAACACTCAGGAGGCAGAGCCAGGTGGATCTCTGTAAGTTCGAGGCCAGCCTGGTCTACAAAGCAAGTCCAGGACAGCCAAGGCTACACAGAGAAACCCTGTCTCTAAAAACAAACAAAACAAAACAAAAAATAGGGACTGGAGAGATGGCTCAGAGGTTAAAAGCACTGATTGATCTTCCAAAGGTCCTGAGTTCAATTCCCAGCAACCACATGGTGGCTCACAACCATCTATAATGTGATCTGATGCCCTCTTCTGGCCTGCAGGTGTACGTGCAGACAGAGTGTGGAGAGCCACAGATAGCAGCGCCCCCTGCTGCTTCCCCGGAGCAATGCGCATGTGCAATGCGATCTTGAGTGAGCCCCTTATGCGCATGCACAATGCGCCCTTGAGTGAGCCCCTTATGTGCATGTGCAATGGTATGACGCTCGGTGGCGCGATCCTTCTGCACCAATTGTGAGTGACAACGTGGCAGGCTCTGATTGGAGCAGTCGCACTATAAAGGCTTTCTGGGTGCGGTCCTCGGGGTCACTCCGTTATTCAAGAATCCTGAGTAAACTGCCAGGAGAAGAGTTCCCGGTGTTGGTGTCTTTCCTGCTGGTTGGGGGCGGCACCGACAACAGAGTACTGTATCCATAATAATAAATAAAGAAATCTTAAAAAAAAAGAATAGAGTCAGGCGTAGTGGTGCACATTTTAATCTCAGCACCCAGGAGACAGAGGCAAGCACATCTCTGGGAGTTCCATGCCAGCTTAGTGGGCATAGTGTGTTCCAAGACAGCGAGGGCTTCTTAGAGGAGAAGAGAGGCAGAGACAGACAGACAGACAGACCCAGTGTCAAAAAATAAAAGTCTAGTTCGAGGCCAGCCTGGTCTACAAAGTGAATCCAGGACAACCAAAGCTACACAGAGAAACCTTGTCTCAAATAAATAAATAAATAAAATTTAAAAGTCTAGGAAGGAGATGAAAAATAAAATAAAACAAGTCTAGAAGGTAGGCTGAATTTTGAAATGGTTACTTGGTTTAATATTGCTAAGAAAGCCTAGATCTTGTGGGTGTTGTTGTTGTTGTTGTTGCTTTGCTTTGAGACAGTGTCTCACCTCATGCAGCCTAGGCCTCCCTTAAACTCTGTGTAGCCAAAGAGGATTCTGAACTTCTCATCTTTCTGCCTCTACCTCCCAAATACTGGGACTGTAGATACGCATCATCAAGCCCAAGGAAGTCAAGATTGGAAAACCAAAAAAGACTCAAAGTTCATCTTTTGTTTCCAGACTGTTAAACGTTATTCCTGTTTGGCAGAAAAGACTATGAAGGATTCAAAAGCAGCTTGTCTGATGCCCCTAGACAGCAGTGAGTGAGAGGAGGCGCCAGAGTCCAGGACCAGTGTCAAGTTGGCTTGAGAGTAGACAGTTCAGCCTGGCGTGTCACTGCGCGCCTTTAGTTCCAGCACTGGAGAGGCAGAGGCAGAGGCAGGAGGATCTTTGAGTGCAACGCCAGCCTGGTCTACAGAGTGAGCCAGGACAGCCAGGGTTACACAGAGAACCCCTGTCTCAAAACAAGTAGCTAGTTCAAGGGTGTAGAGTGGAGATGGGTCTGCTCCCTCCACAGGTGAGCACCGTGGGCCTAAAGCTGGACTATCTGGTATCAGGGTGCCAACCCCTAAGACACACTGACTCTCACGGGAGCTCACTGTGACACTGCCTCTCGCAGACTCTGAGAACTAGGCAGTAAGGGGAGCATGCTGAGGAGTGCTAGAGCGCAGGGTCGAAGGCTCGGGAAGCTGATGAGGAAGTACACGTGAAGAAACAGAAGTTAAGAAGAGCAGAGGTAATAACGATGGTGAAGGGCATGGTCTCGGAGATGATGGCAAAGCGACATTCTGCAGGTGGCAGACTGAAGTGCAGCCTGAGAACGGAAGGAAGTGTGCAGCGAGACACTGTGAAAGGAGAGTCGACTCCCAAAAGCTGTCTTCTGAACTCCACACATCCACACAAAGGTGTTGGTATGCGCGCGCGCGCACACACACACACACACACACAATCGTCTCTCTCCCAGGCACTTGTTTCTCACAGCATCTTGGTAATAACTGCTGCCTGGTCTGCTTTCTGGTTCACAAGCTGCTTTCACAGGCACTTATTGCATTTTATCTCCGTAACTACTGTGTGGGAAACCCAAGGTTGCCATTAGCCTGGCTTTGCAGATAATTATTATGCCCATTTTACTGATGAGAAAATTGAGGCTCAGAAGTTAATGACTTGCTCAGGGCTATGACCTGACAGGTTCTAGTGACTGCTCTTTTGCCATTTTCTGGTGGCAAGACTGCTTATGACTCAATGGTCAGGCAGAGGCCAGACAGCAACCGTGGTCCTCTGTGAGAGCAACAAGTGACCTTAACCACCGAGCTGTCACTCCAGGCCTCCATCTGGCATTTTAACTAAATTTAGTGGAAGAAGGACAGCAAAATGGCCCAGCTGGTAACAGCTGATTACTTAAATTTGACTCCTGTGACCCACTTGGTGAAAGGAAAGAAGTGACTCTCACAAGCTGTTCTCTGACCTCCACAGGACACTGTGGCATGTATACACACACACACACACACACACACACACACACACACCCTGTAAATATAATAAGACCATATATGCTGAGTGTGGTGGTACACAACTTTAATCCCAGAACTCAGGAGGCAGAGGCAGGCAGATCTCTGAGTTCGAGGCCAGCCTGGTCTACAGAGTGAGTCCAGGTCAGCCAGGGCTACACAGAGAAACCCTGTCTCAAAGCGTGATCTTGGGCAGTGTACTTTTAATTTTTTTAAATCTGCAAAGCACAGGCATTCTGTACTTCAAATGCTAGAGATTCCTCGGTGGCTAAGAACACCAGCTACTCTGCCAGAGACTTGGGTTGGTTTTTTGTTTGTTTGAATTTATTTAATTTTAGTTTGTGTACATTGATGTGAGGGTGTCAGATCACCTGGAACTGGAGTTACAGACAGTTGTGAGCGGCCATGTGGGTGCTGAGAATTGAACCTGGATCCTTTGGAAGAGCAGACAGTGCTCTTAACCACTGAAAGAGGCAGAGCCAGCCTGATCTACATAGAGAGTTCTAGGAGAGCCAGGGCTGCACTCAGAAACCCTGTCTTGAGAAATAAAATGTTAGGGTTCAGGAATAGCCATACACTGACCACTTGAACACCAGACTCAGATTGACAGAACTTAATTTGAACGCTGAACAAGAACTGACCCATCAGGACCCTGGCCTGTTTCTTTTTTCTTTTCTTTTAAAGATTTCCTTATTTGTGTATTTGTGTATATAAGCACTCTATTTGTATGACCGCATGACAGAACAGGGCATCAGATCACATTATAGATGGTTGTGAGCCACCATGTGGTTGCTGGGACTTGAACTCTGACCTCTGGATGAGTAGCCAGTGCTCTTCACTGCTGAGCCATCTCTGCAACCCAACCCACCCCCATCTTTTTCTTTTCTTTTCTTTCTTTTTTTTTTTTTTTTTTTAGTTTTTCAAGACAGGGTTTCTCTCTGTAGCCTTGGCTGTGCTGGACTCCCTTTGTAGACCAGGCTGGCCTCAAACCCACAGTGATCCGCCTGCCTCTGCCTCCCGAGTGCTGGGATTAAAGGCGTGCGTCATCACTACCAGCCATCTTACTCTAAGGCAGACTTTTTATGAGAAATACGGTAACCAGGTAACAACCAGAGAAGCAGATGGGAGGCAGGGGGAAGGGCACATGACATCATTTTGATTAAACATGTTCTGAGCATAATGTACCTAGGCTGCTAGACAAAGCATTTTAGGCTGATTGGCTGAGATTTAGGGTAGGGGAGTTCTTGGGGGCTTTCCAGCTCCCTGTAAGGGACATAGTAGGATGTTACGGTCTTTTTTTTTTTTTTTTTTGCTTTTGGAGACAGAGTTTCCCTGTGTAGCCTCGGCTGTCCTGGAACTCTCTTTGTAGACCAGGCTGGCCTCGAACTCACAGAGATCTGCCTGCCTCTGCTTCCGAGAGCTAATATTAAAGGTTTGTGTCATCATGCCCAGCAATATTACGGTCTTAACTCTAATAGAACATACATGGATTTTTAACCCAAGCAGAACATGCATTTGTCATCTATTATTTTATTCTAAGCAGCAAGCACTGAACCTTCCTGGCTTCAGACACACACATAGGGCCTGAGAACTGTAACTTAATTTCACCTTATGATCAGAATGGAGATGTGCGTAACATGGCTTCTGGTGTGCTAAGCACAATAGCTGGTGTTAGCAGAGGAGCTACAGTTATGTTAGGAGCTAAAGTTCCAAGGGAGGGGCTGCTGTTAGGTGAACTGTTTAAGCTGACTATAACAAACAAATGAAAAACTGTGTCTTAAGTGTGGGTTTGTGCAACACTCATGGAGACCAAAACCAGTAATCAGATTTACAGTTGGTTGTGAGCTGCCTCACATGATGATAAGAACCAAACTCAATACCTTTGAAAGAACAGTAGGTTTTTTTTTTTTTTTTTTTTTTTTTTTTTTTTTTTTTTTTTTTTTTATGTGCATTGGTGTTTTGCCTGCATGTATGTCTGTGGGTGTCAGATCTTGGAGCTATAGACTGCCAGGAATCAAACCCGGGTCCTCTGGAGGAGCAGTCAGTGCTCTTAACTGCGGAGCCATCTCTCCAGCCCGAACAGTAGTTCTTAAACACTGAACCATTTCTCCTCCATTCAGTCTCCTCCCCAACCCCTCTCTCCTTCTTGTCTGTCCCTCCTTTCCTTTTCTCTCTCTCTCTTTTTTATTTTTTTATTTTTTTTTGGTTTTTAGAGACAGGGTTTCTCTGTGTAGCCTTGGCTGTCCTGGACTCACTTTGTAGACCAGGCTGGCCTCGAACTCACAGCGATCTGCCTGCCTCTGCCTCCCGAGTGCTGGGGTTATAGGCGTGCGCCACCACACCCAGCTCCTTTCCTTTTCTCTCTCTTGAGACAGGTTTTTAATTACTCAGCCCAAACTGGACAACATAATCATTGAACACTTGGTTCTGCCTCTGCCTTCTAAACCAGTTTCACTTTTAACACTATCTAGTTTCCCATGAGTAGCACTATGGACTATGTTGCCTAGGCCTCACATAAGCCTGGCTAAGAGCCTGGGCCCTCACCAGGGTTGGAAATTACTTCCAGAAGTGAGTCAGCCCTCGCTCAGCTAGTATAAGGAGATACTTATCTACGTGAACTTATCACCCTTTTCTTTCCTCTTCCTCCTTTTTGTTGTTTTGTTTTGTTTTGGAGACAGGGTTTCTCTGTGTATCCCTGGCCGTCCTGAATCGCTCTACAGGACAGGCTGGCCTCAGACTGGTGAACCTTGGGTTTCTCCTATGCCTGGAGTTACAGCAGGTTATGAGGCACCATGTGAGTGCTGGAGTCCTCTGGAAGGCGCAGTGCCCTTAACAGCTAACTTTCCAACCCATCTACATCAAAGATCTTGTACAACGATTTCACTCCACTTGAGCCACAAAGTGCTTACTTTTCTTTTCATAACTATCTTCTTCCTCAGCTTCCCTTCCTGCTGCTGACTGAATTCATTCTTTCTTGAGATGAAAGAAAACAGCCCCCTTCCTGACTCTTCGTGGGCCTGAGCCTGGTCTTTAGCCCTCTGCAGGGCAGTGACTGACTATTCTCCATTTGAATAGTCCACTCCTGACTTTGAATGACTTTTTTTTTTCATTTATTTTTATTTACTATTATGTATACAGTGCTTTGCCTGCATGTACACCTGCAGGCTGGAAGAGGGCATCAGATCACATTACAGATGGCTGTGAGCCACCATGTGGTTCCTGGGAATTGAACTAAGGACCTTTGGAAGAGCAGGCAGCGCTCTTAACCACCGAGCCATCTCACTAGCCCTAAATGACTTTTATTTTTGTTTTATGTGCATTAGTGTTTTACTTGCATGTATGTCTGTGTGAGAGTGTTGAATCCCCTGGAATTGGAGTTGCAGATGGTTGTAAGCTGCCATGTGGTTGCTGGTTGCTGGGAAATGAACCTGGATCCTCTAGAAAAGCAGCCAGTGCTCTTAACTACTGAGCCATCTCTCCACTCTCTCCACTTTGGACTTTGGTTTCCTACTCTGTAGCTGCTGCACACTGTAGACCTCTAAGTCGATTCTGTAGCCAGCCAGGAGCATCCTCAGAACCTCGGCTATTAAGAAAAAACTGTATCTAATGCAGGGCGTGGTGGTACACGTCTTTAATCCCAGCACTCGGGAGGCAGAGGCAGGAGGATCACTGTGAGTTCGAGGCCAGCCTGGTCTACAAAGCGAGTCCAAGACAGCCAAGATAACATAGAGAAACCCTGTCTCAAAAAAACCAAACAAAAACAAAAACCTGTATCTACTGGTCCATGCTTGTTAGGCCAGCTCTCAGGAGGCCTGGAGTTTGAGGCCAGACTGTGTTGCACAGTGAAAACTGTATTTAAAACAAACAAAAAGCCTGGAGGCAGAGGCAGGCGGATCTCCTTGAGGCCAGGCTGGTCTACAGAGACAAGACAGCCAGGGCTGCACAGAAATACCTTGTGAGTTGGGGATGGGTTGGTGGGTGAGGGAGGGAAAGAGGGGGAGAGAGGGGGAGAGAGAGGGAGAGGGAGGGGGAGAGAGAGGGAGAGGGAGGGGAGAGAGAGGGAGAGGGAGAGGGAGAGAGAGAGGGAGAGGGAGAGGGAGAGAGAAGAAAGCAGCCAGCAGGAACCAGCAAATCACACTCCAAAGAAAGAGGCAATATGAGAACCGAATCATGTATTAACTTGCCAAGCACTGGAAACCGCAGCTTGAACTGGAAATAAAAGAAGTGAAAAAAACAAAACAAAACAAAACCGGGTAACCTTAGCCTGTCTCTTAGGGAACGCGCAGGCTGCGTGCTTGCTAGCTTTCGCGAGACGCACCCTGCTGACACTAACCCCTAGAGGACCAGGAGGTTGGACCGCGCCGGCGTCACGAGGAGTCAGCGCGCAAGCGCTCGGGAGGCTTCCCGCAAAACCTGACCGTTAGGGTGGCCGGAGCCCCACTGCGCAGGCGCCGCTCTCGCCACCATGGCGGCCGCGCTGCTGCTGCTGCGCGCGCTCCGCCAAAGCCCGGAGCCTGGGCGTAGGCTACTGTGGGGCCTGCTCTCGGGCAGGGGCCCAGGCCTCCCGTCCGGGGCTGGGAGCGGGCGGCCATACACGGTCCGCGGGACTCCGGTGGGCCTCGCTGCGGCTCGAGGCCAAGCGCCGCAGGTAACCGGCACTGAGCCCGGCGGGGGTCCGCGGGGACCGGAAGTGCGCCTGCACCTTCCGCTTCCGCGAGGCATCCGCGAGGTCTGCGGGGCGGCGTGGTTCCGCAGGAGGGATGCTGTAAGCTCTCGCCCGGGCGAGAAGCAGCATCTCCCTCGGGTGGTTCTTCTAGCCCTAGTGTGTGTCGGGGAGACGTGCCGTACCTCAGTCATTGGCGGTTTAAAATTAACTCCTGTTCACCAGTTCCCCCCCCCCCCTTTCAGTTTTTTGCTTTTGAGGCTGGATTTCATCTAGCTTGGAACTCACTGTGTAGTCAAGGCAGCTCTTGAACCCTCGATCCTGTTGCCCGCACCTGCACCTTCGGAATCGCTGGGCTGATTAGGTGTGGGCCACCATACCTGGAAGGGTTCACTAGCGTCTAGTGGACCAGTTTCATTAGGATGGATTCCAGTGTTTTCGGAAAAGCAGTAGGAGGCTTTTTGCATGAGCGATAACCATGTAGCTACAGCTGTGGTTTGTTAGTGAGAGAAACTCCTTTGGCTCCCGATGGGAAGGCTGTGTGTGCTTCATTCAGTCCCCTCATTCTCAGCCCGATGAGGTTTTGATGGAATCTTAAAACTTTCAGATGGTCCCATTTCAGAGCAATGTAAATATTACAAATAAATATGCACTTGAATTTTTTTTTTTTTTTTTTTGAGACAGGGTCTCCCTATGTAGCCTTGGCTGTCCTGGACAGGTTTTGTTTTTTGTTTTTTTTAAATAGTAGGACTAGGTGGTACATACCTGCATTGTCAGCATTTACTGAGCATCTGAGGCCAGGAAGATTGTGAACTGGAGACTGAAACTGGTCTTGCTGTGATCCCCAGTCTGTGGCTGAAAGTTACTGGTTGTGTTGTTCTCTTGGTTTTTTATCTTTTGGCTCAGTGCAGTGAAGTTTATTGATGGAGCTGACACCGTAGAGCTCCCTTCTTGGGAGGCTAGTCTACGATGGACGCTGAGGACTGGATTCTCAGTATGTTAACAGGGCACCTGACTCCTCAGCAGAAGAGGGCCTGCCCTGCCCTGCCCTCCTGTGCCCTTGCTGCAGTGGGCAGTCCAGGATTGTCACTCGCTGAAGGCAGTGTAGACAACCAGGCCCACAACCCTGGCCAAATTTACTGTACCAGTAAATGAATTTGACAAAACAGTACCTGAGTGGACTGACAGCCCCCGAATTAAAGGTAGAAACGTGAGTGTCTCTGGGAAAGGCTCAGGAGACTCATGGGTCTTCAGTGTGGCCTCCCATGCCCTTTAGGAGTGCCTCTGATGCTTGCTTCACCACCTCCTCCCCCTCCATCACCCCCCTTTGGTTTTTCAAGTTTCCCTGTGAAGCCTTGGCTGGCCTGGCCTGGCCTCGTATACCAGGCTGGCCTCGGACTCCCCGAGTGCTGGGGTTACAGGTGTGTGCCACCATACCCTGTGAATTGTACTTCTTGTACTTGACAACCATCACAAACATGGTAGTTTCAGAAGGGGCAGAAATGTTGGCCTTTTGGCTTTCTCTATGGTGGTGAAGGCATGAGTGGGCTTCATAACATGCTGGGCAGCAGGATGGCCCATTTGATGCTGATGTAGCCTTCCCACTGATAACAAGGTTCTGGTTCCTAGCCTTTACTGTACAGTGAGGTAGAAAAGTGTTAAATTGGACAGTTGATCTTAACATTTAACCTTGGTGGGTCAGCTGGCCTGGTGGCACATGCCTGTAATCCCAGCACTGGGAAGGCAGAAACAGGTGGATTGCTGTGAGTTTGAGGACAGCCTGGTCTACAAAGTCCAGGACAGTCAAGGCTACACAGAGAAACCCTGTCTAAAACAAAACAAAAAACAAACTATGGTGGTGAACATCTTTTTTTTTTTTTTTTTTTTGGTTTTTCCAGACAGGGTTTCTCTGTGTAGCCTTGGCTGTCCTGGACTCACTTTGTAGACCAGGTTGGCTTCGAACTCACAGCGATCCGCCTGCCTCTGCCTCCCGAGTGCTGGGATTAAAGGCGTGCACCACCACTCGAACATCTTTAATCATGGCACTCAGGATCAGGATCAGAGGCAAGGTGATATCTGTGAGTTGAAGGCCAGCTTGATCTCCATACAAAGGTCCATGCCAGGCTAGTCAGGGCTACATAGTAAGACCCTGTCCTGTCAGGAAAAAGAACACAAAAAGCTAACCCAACTGTGGAGCACACCTGTAATCCTAAAGCTCTCTGAGCTGATGGCACATGTTTGTCATCCTGACATTTGGGAGGCTGGTGCAGGAGGATCACTTGAGTTTGACACTAGATACTGTCTCACACATAGACAAAGGGGAAAAAGTAAACACTTAGCATGATTAGGCCTGAATGTGTATAGTTGAAGATGACCTTGAGCTTTTGATACTCCTGCACCCACCTCCCATGTGCTGGGGTTACAAGCATGGTCGGCTGTATTCGGTTTTATGGGGTACTGGGGATCAGATCCCTAACTTTCTGCATGCTAGCCAAGGGCTTCACCAAACTGATCTGTATTCCCAGCCCTGTGTTGATTTGCTGTTCTGTTTTAGCGTTACCTCAGTCTTTCTTTTTCTTTTTTTTACAGAGCTTCCTATTTCGAATACTGACCCCTAGCTTTGAAGGTGTTAGTGGATTGTCATTGAAACAGCATATAGTTCCAAATGCAATCAGACTGTGGCAGCTTTCAGGTGTGTATCTGTGCATTGCACGTCCCCTTAGTGATGGATGCAGCTTTTACTGTAGCCCTGTAAGAGTGTATGGGGAGAGGAGCATGGGCCTGGATGCCTGTAATCCCAGCACTGAGTCAGGCTGCAGGTGGAAGCCAATCAGAATTAGCTAGTGAAACCCTGCTCCCCAGCCCCCAAAGAGAAGTCCTTGGATTGCCTGAGGACACAGTACGGCTGCAGTGAGCAGTGCAGTAGCCTGGGAGCTGAAGGCCATGCTTTATGGCCTGGGTGTGCAGCAAAATCTGCCATCTCGGTCTGTATATATACACGCTGTGATCAAATCTAAGAATGTAGTCTCCTTGGCAACTGACAAGTAACCATGAGGACAATGCTGCTATTTAATTTAATTTAATTTTATTTTATTTTTTAGTTTTTCGAGACAGGGTTTCTCTGTGTAGCCTTGGCTGTCCTGGACTTCCTTTGTAGACCAGGCTGGCCTCGAACTCACAGCGAGCCGCTTGCCTCTGCCTCCCGAGTGCTGGGATTAAAGGCGTGTGCCACCATGCCCGGCTAATGCTGATAGTTTAATGTTGACCAGAAAACTAAGAGCAGCCACTAAGAGTACCTTTGACTCTTTCTTTAAAAAAAAAAAAAAAAAAAAGCAAGCACAGCCAGGTGTGGTGACGCACGCCAGCCTGGTCTACAAAGTGAGTCCATGACAGTCAGGGCTACACAGAAACCCTGTCTCGAAAAAACAAAACAAAGCAAAACAAAGAAATACTCAAACAAAACCCCTGAACTTGTAACCCGCTTCAGTGCTGAGTTTATGTGCCACTGCGTTATGTGTTATATGATAATAGGACTGAACTCAGGACTTGGTGCCTGGGGCAAGACTCTACCAACTGAGCTGTGTTTTCATTCTGCCCTTCAGTTCTTTGTGTTGTGAGCCTGGTCAGTCTGGGTAATCTGAATGTACACTCCTTGATCACCTGCCTTTCCTTCCCAGTGGGAGGGTACAGGGATATGCCACAGCTTACCTGTGGGTGTGTGTGCGTTTGTTTGTTTGTTTGTTTTTGTTTTTTTGAGACAGGGTCTCTCTGTGTAGCCTTGACTGTCCTGGACTCGCTTTGTAGACCAGGCTGGCCTCAAACTCACAAAGATCTGCCTGCTTCTTGGTTTTCTTTGTGAGACAAGATCTTAATTCGTAGTCCAGGCTGGCCTTGAATTTACAATCCTCCTGTCTTCATCTTCTAAGTGTTGGCATTATAGGTATGTGCTACCAAACCTAGACTTATTTTTGCTTCTTTTAAGTGTTTTTGTTGTTGTTTTGGGTTTTTTTGTTTTTCAATACAGGGCTTCTCTGTGTAGCCCTGGCTGTCCTAGACTCGCTTTGTAGACCAGGCTGGCCTCGAACTCACAGCAGTCACCTGCCTCTGCATCCCGAGTGCTGGAATCAAAGGCATGCACCACCACGCCCACTTGTTTTAAGTGTTTTGTTTAGTTATATTCGAGTGTGTGTGTGTGCAGGGATACTCCCTGTGGCTCTCCCCTCCCACTCTATGGGTTTCAGGAATCAAACTCAGGCCATCAGCCTTGGCAGCAAGTATCTTTGCCTATGGAGCCATCTTATTAGCCCTCATGTTAAAATTTTAAGTAGGGTGAACTAGTGAGAAGGGTCAGCAGTTAAGAGCATTAGCTACTTTTTCAGAGACCCAGGTTTGGTTCCCAGAACCCCCAGGGCAGCTCACACCATCTGTAATGCCTGTTTCAGATGATCTAACCCCTTCTGTCCTGCACAAGTGCTGCACAGATGTACATGCAGTCAAACCATCCACACATGTAAAATAAAAATAAATAAATCTTGAAAAAATAAAGCGTTAAGTTATATTTCATTCTTGTGGAAGTTATGTTTGGATTTTTTTTTTTTTTTTTTTTTGAGACTGTTTCTCTGTGTCATCCTGGTTGTTCTGGAACTCATTCTGTGCCACACCCTGCCTTCAAACTCACATCCTGCCTCTGCCTCCCGAGTACTGGGACTATATATAACTCTACAGCCCCTGTGCTTTAGCTCAGAGGACATTCAGGCTGATGCCATAATTTCACTTCTTTGCGCGTTGTAATGGGGAACAGCAGACTGCTTCGCACCTAATTTGAGGGCCACAGCCTGTGCTGGTACTGGGCTGACCTGCCGGCTTTCATTGAATTTCTTCCCATGCTCAGTGACTCTGATGTATATCGGGCACATAGTATACCCCAGCTGGCGAAAAACTCAGTGTTGAGTTTTTGTTTGTGATTGTGTTGTTTTGTTTTTTGTTTTTCGAGACAGGGTTTCTCTGTGTAGCCTTGGTTGTCCTGGACTTGCTTTGTAGACCAGGCTGGCCTCGAACTCACAGAGATCGACCTGCCTCTGCCTCCTAAAGATGTATGCCACCACACTTGGCAAGTCTGTTAATATTTTTTCTTACTTTTTTGGGGAAGTGTGTGGTTTGAGACAGGGTTTCTTTGTGTAGCTCACCGGGCTCACTCTGTAGACCAGACTTACCTAAAACTCACAGAGATCTGCCTCCTGAGTGCTGGGATTAAAGGCGTGCGCCATCACGCCCGGCAGGTTTACATATTTTACGTGTATAAGTGTTTGCCTGCATGGTTGTGTGTGCACCACACGTATGCCTGCTGCCCAAGCACTCAGCAGTGGGTGTTGGATCTGGAACTGAAGTTTTGCATGGCTGTAGTAGTCATGTGGGTGCTGGGAACTGAACCCAGGGCTTCTAGAAGAGCGACAAGCACTCTTAATATCTGAGCCATCTCTCCAGCCTCATTTTCCCTTTTTTTTTTTTAATATCTAAAACATTCTTGGTGTGTGTGTGTGTGTGTGTGTGTGTGTGTGTGTACATGAATCTAGGTTCCCACAGAGACCAGAAGAGGGTGTTGGATTTTCTGGAGCTGGAGTTATAGGTGGCCATGACTTGCCAAACTTGGTGTCCTTTTTGCAAAAGAAGTATATTCCAGCTGCTAGCTGTCTACTATAAATAGCAAAGATGTCTGTCTTTATACATTAATCGATCATTATTTATTTATACATTAATCTACCATTAGCACATGCCGTAGTAGTACAGAGGCGTAGAAGGAACTGCTCTAACCTCCCCGATGCAGCAACTCTGAGGGCACTGGTCTCACGTCGTTTCTGGTGTGATGTTATCTGTGGACATACCGCTTTCTTGCGTGTCTCTTGTAGCCGCAACCTTAACTCTTCTTATTTATTACAGGTGGTACTTACTACTTTAGCACCTCAAGGACGAAGCAGAAGAATAAAGACAGTGATAAGCCCAAAGGCAAGGCCCCTGAAGACGATGAAGGTACGCCTGCCTGGCCTCTGAAGCACCTCCCTCCGTGCAGCCTGCTCTCCCCTCAGCAGGGTGGGGCTCCTGAGCAAGGCACAGTTGAGGGCCTGTCCCTGTGTGAGCTGTCCCACTTCTGCCACTGCAGAGTCCTTTGTTCTCTTTCAGAGATGCCTCTGTGGACACCTGTGTCCCTCTGGCCCATTCAGGAATGCCTGAGGGCAGACAGTTTCTGTGTCTGTACAGAAAGGGTACCTCTTAGACCTACCCAGAGTCCTGGGAGTGGGGACCTTGGTGAGCCCAGCCCCGTGCACACCAGTCGGTGTTTTCACTGTTGTGAGTGTGAAGCACGCTAGGTGGAGATCGGGAGAAGAGGACAAAGGAATGGAGCAGCTTTGCAATGGAAGGGTCCTCACCACTTAGCAGCCTCACTGAGGGGACCTAAGAATGCCCTCGTGGCCTAGGTCTCACTTTCCTGCAATTAGGACTCATTCAGGAGTGTAAAGGATGTGGAAAAAGTTTGAATTGAACTGCTAGAGTTTCTTTTTTCTTTTTTTCTTTTTGGTCTTTTGAGACAAGGTTTCTCTGTGTAGCCTTGGCTGTCCTGGACTCGCTTTGTAGACCAGGCTGGCCTCGAACTCACAGCGATCTGCCTGCCTCTGCCTCCCGAGTGCTGGGATTCTGCTAGAGTTTCTTAAGAAGCCAGCTGTTGTTTTTCAACTCGGGGTTTCTCTCTGTAGCCCTGGCTGTCTTGGAACTCTTCTGTAGACCAGGTTGACCTCCAACTCAGATCAGTCTTGCCTCTGCCTCGTGAGCGCTAGAATTAAAGGCATGCAGCAACACATCTGGCAAAACCAGGTTTCATGCTGGGCTGGGGATCAAGTCAGGCAAGCACAGCTGTGCTGTGTCACAGCAGCCTCAACCTCCAGTATCCGATGGACTCATGCTGATCCTCCTGCCTCAGAGCAGTCTTACTGTGGGTACTTTTTCTTTTTAAAATATTAAAATTTTAATTAATTTCTTGATATATATTTTTGTTGTTGTTGTTATTTGTTTTTTTTTTTGTTTTGTTTTTTTGTTTTTTGTTTTTCTCTGTGTAGTCCTGGCTGTCCTGGAACTCTCTTTGTAGACCCGGCTGGCCTTGAACTCAGAGAGATCCACCTACCTCTGCCTCCCAAGTGCTGGGATTAAAGGCATGCGCCACCATGTTAATTTAACTTAAAAAAAAAATGATAGCATTGATGTTTTGGTGGTTTTGGTTTGGTTTTTTTTTTGAGACTGGGTTTCTCTGTGTAACAACCCTGGCTGTCCTGGACTCACTTTATAGACCAGGCTGGCCTAGAACTCAAAGAGATCTGCCTGCTTCTGCCTCCCAAGTGCTGGGATTAACGTGTGCACCACCACCTTTTGTGGGGAGCAGGTGAAACATGTACTGTGTAATTCTAGCTGTCCTGGAGCTTTCTATGTAGACAAGGATGGCTTTGAACACATAGAGATCTTTCTGTGTCTAAGGATTAAAGACCCATGTAGGGCCTAGGGTGACTCTAAAAAAACAGACAGAAACTCAGGGTTCACACAGACCCTGCCCCTCTGATGCTGGGCATTCCTGAGGAGAGAGAGGAGAGACCCTGCCCACATGGGGATGTCCTGGGCTTACTCTTGATGTGCCTGATCTTCCCTGTGTTCTGTTCAGAGGAGAAGAGACGCAAGGAGCGAGAAGACCAGATGTACAGGGAGAGGCTGCGCACCTTGTTCATCATTGCTATCGTAATGAGCCTGCTGAACTCCCTCAGCACCAGCGGGGGCAGCATTTCCTGGTCTGACTTTGTCAATGAGATGCTGGCTAAAGGCGAGGTGCAGCGTGTCCAGGTGGTGCCCGAGAGTGATGTGGTGGAAGTCTATCTGCATCCCGGAGCTGTGGTGTTTGGGCGGCCTGTGAGTCGGGGTGAAGACATGGGAGAGACCGGGGAGATCAGGAATGTCCCCATTTCAGTCAGCCCTTCAATCCCGGGCTTGTCTGGTTGTTGTGAACAAGATGCGTACAGCGTAGGGCTAGCTGTAGGGTTTGGCCACTGCCTGTTAAGGTGGAGCTGAAAGAAGGTAGTCAGAGGCAGGCTTGGCAGGAGAGACAGCTGTGGTGCTGGGTCAGGGTGGAAGACAGGAAAGTAAGTGGCTCTTGATTCTAACCAGTGTCTCCCTGGTGTTAGGGGATAAGGAAACGAGACAGCTTCAGAGCTGAAGCTGGGCTGGGCTACTTGGTTATGTGCACAGCCGCCTGGGACGTCAGAATGGAGGGGCTCTGTCTCAGGTCAGGAAGGTCTGGGGGAGCTGAGGTAGCAAGCATAGCTCTGAAGTGGGTGGTTGGCAGGGGTCGATGCACAGATAGATGATGGGCATTCAGGCTGAGGCCTGCTGACCCCACAGACAGGTCTGGTCTTTGAGGACTATTAAAAAAAAAAGTGCATGTTGGTAAAGGACTGGAACTCAAGATAGGACAATAAGGGCTGTGCGCACGCCAGGATCCCAAGAGCCCTGGAGGAAGACGGACCAGGTGACGGGTTCAGGCCAGGTAGGAGGCTCGGTGTTGGAGAGCAGGGGAGTGCCCCACCCCCCATCTCCTGACCCTGGGTCAGAGTCATCAGGGTCCAGCAGTTAAAGCTGTGGAGACTGGCCTCAGAGGACACCCCAGGTGAAGGTGAGCCCCATCCTCCTTGCAGCAGCTCTCAGAGCGCCTCTCTTTCCTCCCCGGTGTCATGCACTGTCACTAAGCCCTGAAAGCATTCTGGCAAAGATAATGTCTAGAGTAAAATGAAACGATGGGATTCTTGTCATCTTTTCTGATTATTTCTGTATGAGTATAGGATTCATTAGGATTCTGATTGTTGTTGTTGTTATTGTTGTTAAAGACAGAGCCTTACTCTATGGTCCTGGCTGGCCTGGACTTTTCTGTGTAGATGATGCCGTCTCTACCTCCCAAGTTGTAGCATTAAAGGTGTATGCTATCACATTCAGCCAGTGGACCCTGAATTTTGTCTTTCATTTCCTTCTCATGTTTTATTTGAAGTTGGGTGTCAGGAAAATGCAACTGAGAGGTAACCTTGCTGCTCCCCCATGCCTGGGGAGCCACACCAGCCCACAGGCGCAGGCTCTGGCTCTGGCTGTACTCACTACTGACCAGAATGAGCCTGTTCTTCCAGCATTGTGTATTTCCTTTCAGCAATCATGTTCTGTGTCCCAAAAGGACACTGAGATTCTTCTGACCTGATATGGGTGGCACAAGTGTCATCTGGCCCAGCAGGTTCTCTTAGATGAGCTCTGGGCTGATAAGAGCTGGGGCCACAGGATCAGCACACAGTGTCAGACAACCAAAGCTAAATCCATCTAAGCACAGAAGTGCAGGGAAGAAGCACTACCCCGAGGGTCAGCAGCGGTGCGTGGAGAGGGTCCCAGGACACCGCAGAGAGCGTAGGGCCTGAGCTGGCTTCTGAAGCAGGACACTTTGCTCCTGAGCCGGCAGAGTAAAGGAGGCCATTTCAACCCTCTCCCCTGTGCAGGTTGATGAAGCTCCATGGGGGCTAAAATGTCTTGACGAGCCGGGCGTGGTGGCGCACGCCTTTAATCCCAGCACTCAGGAGGCAGAGGCAGGCGGATCGCTGTGAGTTCGAGGCCAGCCTGGTCTACAAACCGAGTCCAGGACAGCCAAGGCTACACAGAGAAACCCTGTTTCCGAAAACCCCCCCCCCAAAAAAAAAAATGTCTTGACGTATTGAGAAAGTCCAGTCAGACTTCTAGAATCAGTAAGTCATCCTGAGAGTAAGTGGCAGGTGCTTTATCTAATGTGCAGACGGAGGAGATGCACATGGTGGCTAGAGTAGACATTGCCTCCTTCTGTCACCTCTGTCACCTCCACCAATTCACACCAAGCCATGAAGTGCTGTTGGAGACTTTTCTGAGACTTTAGGGCTGGCATCCATCATCAGTCATTAGCTTGAGTTAAAACCAGGAACAGGCTAGGGCTTGAGTTCCCAACAATTTAACCTGGTAATATGTGGGAATGTGTGGTGGGAAATGGGCAAGGTGGTTCATTCAGGAGGACTGTGAGTTCAAGGCCAGCCTGGGTTACACAACAAGATTACTGTCTCACAAGACAAAAACAAAGATAATAAAACCTGAGGCTGGTGACCACAGTAGCCATGGGGATGAGTGTGGTTCCCGTAGGTGCTTGTCCCTATGGTGAGTCCCATGTGCCAGGGTAGAATTTTACTTAGAAGTGCAAAGCATTTCTTCAGAAAGGGTGTGTCCTGAGCTTGTCATCCCAGCTTGTACTGGGGAGAACTAGAACTTTTCAGGCATGGAAGTACTTTGTACAAGTGTCCTCTCTGCGCTGGGCGTGGTGGCGCATGCCTTTAATCCCAGCACTTGAGAGGCAGAGGCAGGTGGATCAATGTGAGTTCAAGGCTAGCCTGGTCTACAAAGCGAGTCCAGGACAGCCAAGGCTACACAGAGAAACCCTGTCTCGGAAAAAAAAAAAAAAGTGTCCTCTCTGCAGCCCTGGTGTCCTGTGGTGTGCTGGCATCTGTGCTGACCTCTCACCCTCTGTGTGCCCACATTTCGTTCTCAGCGGCTGGCCTTGATGTACCGGATGCAGGTTGCAAATATCGATAAATTTGAAGAGAAGCTTCGAGCAGCTGAAGATGAACTGAACATCGAGAGCAAGGACAGGATTCCCGTCTCCTACAAGCGGACAGGCTTCTTTGGGAAGTATGTCAGTTGTGCTGTGGACTTGACCTACCCCGGCTTGGCTTCACAGTGCGAGGCACACAGCACAGACCAAGTCGTGAAGTGCCTCTGCTGATAGAAACTGGGTCCCATGGGAAGGCTCCACGAGTGTGAGAGTAGACGGGGAGGCCAAGTCACTGAGCTGTCACTTTCTTTAGTTGTCTGTGGTAGTTCTTAATGAGTCACACTGAGGAAAATGGAACAGAGGGCATAGGAAGAGCTACAGTGAATAGAAATCCCTTCAGAGGCATCCCAGCACTGTTGATATAGCGTGAGGGGACCATGGAACCCATAGGCATTGCCAGACTGCAAGTGAGAGAAGCCAGTGTCTAAAGAGAAGTTTCCTATGGGTTTGTGACCTGAGATGCAGCAAGCCAGTATCTAGCAAGAGCTCCTTTGAGGAGGACTTGCTCTAGTCTGCACAGTCCAGATGCTGAAACCTCCCACCCTGAGGCTGATCTGGTTTTACTGTTCAGTGACAGGCAGATGACGGAGGCGTAGGGCAGGTCATGGTGGTCTTCTCTTTTCCTCCTCATGTAGAAAGCCTAATAGCAGAACTTAATTTCCTTAAGTCGTTCTTGATTTACTAACTGAAATGGCAGAGTGTGACCTGTTAGCCACAGAAGAGCCTGTTTTTGTTGGGCATTGTCACATAAAGGAGTAGGTAAGCCTGTGCACATTCAGTGTAGACACTTGAAAACACGTGTGGAAGAGAAATGCGGTCAGAGTGGGGCAGGAGAGCATGGCTGCACAACTGCTTGCTTTCTGCCCTGGCCTCGGACTCAAGGTCCCGTGAGTTACTCTGACTGTGACTTCCAGCCCCATAACTGCCTTTCCTTCTTCCGCAGTGCCCTCTACGCCCTGGGGATGACAGCAGTGGGCTTGGCCATCCTGTGGTACATCTTCAGACTGGCTGGGATGACAGGGAGGGAAGGTGGATTCAGTGCCTTCGTAAGTGGTGTTGCTGGGTGTTTGTGAGAGCTTGACTCCCTCCCGATAGCCCGTGGGAAAGTCCTCAGGGAAAATGAGCTGCTTTGTTTGTTTGTTTGTTTGTTTGTTTGTGTGTTCCCTGACCTGGAACTCACTCTGTAGCCCAGGCTGACCTCAAACTCGGAGATCCCTCTGCCTCTGCCTCTGCCTCTGCCTCTGCCTCCACCTCCGCCTCTGCCTCCCAAGTGCTGGGATTAAAGATGCATGCCATCACCTCCCAGAGATGAACTTTTTACAGTGGCTAAATAGAAGCCATGATTAACCACCTGTCTCCTCTGCTTGGCTGACTGGAGAGTGTGGGACAGCGGTGCTGCTGAAAGCACATCTTCTGCCATGGGACACAGAGCGCACTGTGTGTAGGGAGCTGCGCTCTGTGTTCTCTGTTCTGCAAAGTCTCCTAGCAGCTGGGACTAGAGAGTGCCTCTTGTTCTCACCGCAGTTTCTCTTATTAGTCGACAAGAGAAACATTAGGTACTTAAAGATGAGCCCTAACACAGGCAAACTCCCCTTCCACTCAGGCTGGGGATAAAGGCAGCTCCTTCTCCACTGCTGGGAGAACGCAAACGTATCTCTGTCTCCTTAGCTGAAGAACGAGTTTCTTTCTGATGTGGTGTTGGTAGTTAACCCTAGAGCCTCAAACATGGCAAGTGCTGTACCACTGAGCTGTGTTCCATACCCCGAGGAGAGGTTTGTGGTTTGTTTGTTTGTTTGTTTGTTTGTTTGTTTGTTTTTTGTTTTTCTGGTTTTTCGAGACAGCGTTTCTCTGTGTAGCCTTGGCTGTCCTAGACTCACTTTGTAGATCAAGATGGCCTTGAACTCAAGAGATCCACCTGCCTCTGCCTCCTGAGTGGTGGGATTAAAGGTGTGCGCCACCTCGCCTGGCCTCTTTTTCCTTTTTAAAGACAGGATCTCACCCAGGATGCAGCCCTGGTTGGCCTAGAATTCTGTGTAGACCAGAATTCTGTGTAGCATTGAACTTAAGGGTCTACCTGCCTCTACCCCGAGTGCTGGGACTAAAGGCATGAACCACCATACCCAAAGAGAGTTTTTTTTTTTTAATTCACTTATCTTTTTAAATTTTATTTTTATTTTTTGTATATGAGTGTTTTGGCTGAAAGTATGTGACCCTGTGCATGCAGTGGCCACAGAGGCCAGAAAAGAGTGTCAAATCTCCTAGAAGTCCAAAAGGTTGTCTCTGTGTACGTGCTAGTTACTAGGCTAGTCTCTGTAAGAACAGCAAGTGCTCTTAACCTCTGCAACATCTCTCCAGCTCTATTCTTTTTTTTTTGGTTTTTCGAGACAGGGCTTCTCTGTGTAGTCTTGGCTGTCCTGGACTCCCTCTGTAAGCCAGGCTGGCCTCAAACTCACAGAGATCCACCTGCCTCTGTCTCTCGAGTGCTGGGATTAAAGGCATGCGCCACCATACCCAGCTGCTAGCTCTATTCTTTTAAAAGATACATTGCTACATTACTTTCTTCCTAATATAAACAATACAAACCAAAGTTTTCCCCTTGTGTGCTGGATGTGGTCCGTGATCGCCATCCTAAGTGCGGGAACAGGCTTTTGGCTGCTCCTCCTGGGCTGTAAGAGGGAGCAGTTCCACCCAGGATGGAGACAGGTTTGTGTTAGGTCAGGCAAGCAGCAGCTACTGCGTCCCTGTTTGCTGGGGTTTGCACAGCTTCCTGCCCCAACTCTCTCTGCACAGAATCAGCTTAAAATGGCACGGTTCACCATCGTGGATGGGAAGACAGGGAAAGGAGTCAGCTTCCAAGATGTGGCAGGGATGCACGAAGCCAAACTGGAAGTCCGAGAGTTTGTGGATTATCTGAAGGTGAGAGTCATGTGTCAAGCCAGTGAGAGTATGAGTGGGTGGTGCCATGTCTTCTCTCCAAGAGTGAAGGGTTAGGTAAGCAGACACTTGCAGACTGCAGTTGCATGGGTTAAATGTAATGTGTTACAGTGGCTTTCTCATGGGTACTGTAAGTTGTGTACCTGGTAACCACAGTGTCCAGTGTACAGCTGTCCATCAAAACGGAGGAGTGCCGTGGTCCACTTCAGCTAGACCATCTTTTCTTTTGGAGTTCTGACTTTACGAAGCTCTTTGCTCTTTCCAGACCCACTGAAAGTAATTATTCATGGCTGCCATTGGTTACTCCTCACAAATCACTTAAACATTCTCTGTTAAATGCTGAGTATTTATAGTGTCATGTGTCTATTTCCGCCTAGAGCCCAGAGCGTTTCCTTCAGCTTGGTGCCAAGGTTCCAAAGGGTGCCCTGCTGCTGGGCCCCCCTGGCTGTGGGAAGACACTGTTAGCCAAAGCAGTAGCCACGGAGGCTCAGGTGCCCTTTTTAGCAATGGCTGGCCCGGAGTTTGTGGAGGTCATTGGAGGTGGGTATGGGCTGAAAGTAAAGGCAGGCTCACTGGCCTGGTGCCTGGGGTGGCTTTCCGTATAACCCTGCCTAACACGGGGAGCTGAGGGGGACAGAGAAGGACAAACACCACCCAAGTTAAAGGAAGTTTTGGTCCAAGCCAAACACTAGTGGCGCATGTGCGTCTTTAATCCTAGCTCTTGGGGCAGAAGCAGGCAGATCTGTGAGTTCAAGGCCATCTTGCTCTATAGAGTGAGTTTCAGGACAGCCAGGGCTACACAGAGAAACCCTGTCTCAAACAAGCATACAAGCAAACAAGCAGCAAAATAAGCTTTGGTCCACATCGACACGGTAGTTATGTGCCTTGATTCCACTTTGACTTGTGGCTCAAGAGGCCAGCATGGCAGGATGCTGGCTAGTTCTGCTTCATCTGCAGAGTGGCCCCTTAGATCTAGGCATCTTTGGTGAAAGAGCTTGCCTGCTGGCTGTGTACCAAAAATAGGACTTGATTTCCTTTATCTGCCTAGCTTTGACATTCCGTGTCCCCGCAGGTCTGGGGGCCGCCCGAGTACGAAGCCTCTTCAAGGAAGCCCGAGCCCGGGCCCCTTGTATAGTGTACATCGATGAGATCGATGCTGTGGGAAAGAAGCGTTCCACCTCCATGTCCGGCTTCTCCAACACAGAGGAGGAACAGACCCTCAATCAGCTTCTGGTTGAGATGGACGGTCAGTGCCCAGCATGCTCACCACACACTACACCAGGAGGAGACTCCAACCCCTGTCAGGGTGATGGCTTTCAGGGTAGACGGATCTGGTCACCTTTTCTGTTCGAGCATCTTATTAGTTCAAAGCCCATGGCAAGAGTTGCAGCTAACGCTAACAGCTGTTTTGCATACTGACAGCAAGTGCTCAGTGTCAAGTTTCCAGAGCACTAAATGCCTTGGGAGATGTGGGTGGAAAAGTTCCCTGTGAAGTGCAGAGGGCTGCTAGAAATTGTCACTGAGGACCGGGACCACGAACCCAGCATGAAGGCCTTAATTGTCTCAGCTATGGCCCTGTGGTTTGTGCAGTTTAACACGTATCCTTCATCCTTCTGAACATCTACTGGGCATCCCTGACCATGAAGGAAAACTCCAGCGAACCCTTCTCCTGTGCTCCTCCCCCACCCCACCAAGATATATTTTATTTAAAGAAGGGCTTACATGGAATTTATAGCTTTAACACTGCACTAGAAGAGAAAAATCCGTTACCCAGTTTGTTACCTAACACAGCTTAAAGACAGAGGCTTGAGTCTACTAGAAAGCATGACATTTTTCTAAGCTGAGCTTCCTTGAACGACCATAAAAGTAGCTGTTTGTCCCCCGGCGCTGGCTGAGGGACCCGCGGCCTGTCAGTTGCCCAGCACTCACAGGCTGCGCGCTCACAGCTGTGCCTGCCGCCCTGAGCTGCTCTAAGGCTCGTCTTTGTTAGCCTCTCAGGAAGAGCAGCTTCTGCTCATTCAAGTGCAGAGGACGGAGCTGAGCGGGTGTTGTGCTGGTCGTGGGAAAAATTCACCAAGGGAATGAAAACTCCCAGTTGCAGAGGCCTCAGCACAGGTGCTGTGTGCATTTGTGGGACTCTAAGGTTATACAGAAAGCCTAAGGCAAGAGCACCTGCTGTCCACCTGGTTACCGCACCATCACCTGGCATGGGTTTATTATTATTTTGTTTTTACTTTTTGAGACAAAATTTCTCTGTGTAGCCTTGGCTGTCCTGGACTCCATTGGTAGACCAGGCTGGCCTCGAACTCACAGCAGTCCACCTGTTTTTGCCTCCCGAGTGCTGGGATCACAGGCGTGCGCCACCACACCTGGCTCATAGGTATATTCTTAGAGAAAGGGCTTTTTAACATGGAATGTTCTGCTGTGGTACATGTCAAAGCTTTTTATTTTTGGAAACAGAAATGGGGAATTGGTGGCTGGAATCCTAGCACTCAGGGAGGCAGGGGTAAGGTGGATCTCTGTGAGTTCAAGGCCAGCCTGTTCTACACAGAGTCCAGGATAGCCAAGGCTATACAGAGAAAGCCTGTCTCCAAAAAACCCAAACCAAATCAAAACAAAAACAGCAACAACAAAACAAACAAAAGGAAGAAAGCAGGCTAGAGAGGTAGCTCAGCAGTTAAGGGCGTTTGTTGTAGCCCAGTCCCAGGGACGCACACCTGTAACCCCAGCATTCGAGAGGCGGAGGCAGCTGGATCTCTGGAGTTCTAGAGCAAGCTCGTCGTGCTTTATGTTGCCATCGAGGCAGCCCAGTGGCAGTGACTGTGTTAGCAGGAAGTACTTCCTCATAACTGCCAGGTGAGTGAGTAATAGAGCAGACACAGCCTGGGACTCAGCTGTTGTGTCATACCCACAGCAAAGTAGCTATTCATCTACCCACTCAGACTGCTGTCACTCTTCAGTGGGCTCACTGTGGGCCAAGGCCTGGGCGAGGTCAGCCTTGAGAGCATGTGGGTACCACTGGTGGCTCTCAGTGTGTGCCCAGACGGCAGCTTTGGTCTTGCTAAGCGCCATCTCCACATAGAGCCACAGCTTCTGGGCATTCCCCAGTCCCAGACCAAAAGTTAGGAATGAACACCAGAGTGAGAGAGTCTGCTCTGTTGGGGAATGGCTGGTGCTGCGTGGTGATGGGTGGCCTGTTACTTACTCGATGTTAACATCATAGGAGTACGTCCAGTTTCTTATGTGGAGCAAGTGGCTACTGGGGCCCACTGCCCACATGTGCTGTGACATTACCCAGCTCCCCAGCTCTTGGGTGTGTTCCCCATCCTACCAGGCATCCAGCCTAGAAGGGTTGAGAACTTTAGGGGATTCTTCTGCCCCACTTTCCACTGTCCCTTAGGAGAGCTCGCATAGGAGCTTGTGCTGTGCATCTGACTTTTCATGTTGCATAGCAGGTGGTTCTGTTGCTGTTTTTCCCTAAAGGAGCCATTTCTCCAGCCCTATTGTATTTGTTTGTTTAGTTGTATGCATTTATTGAGGGAGGGTAAGGTCTCACTCTGTAGCCTTGGCTAGCCTGGAATCCAGAGAGCCACTTGCTTCTGCCTCCGAAATGCAAGGATTAAAGACACACATCAACACATGTGTTTTTGAGACAGGGTCTCATGTAGTCTAGACTGGCTTTGAACCCCTATGTAATTCAGGATGATTTTGAACTTTTAATCCTCTTATATCACCCTCTGAGGCAGTGGGGTGCAGATGTGTGCCGCCATACTTGGCTTCTTCATTTATTTAATTTTTTAATTTTGAGACAAACTCACTAGTTGCCCAGGATAGTCTTGAACTTGCCATCCTCCTGCTTCAGCCTTCCAGATATCTGCAGACCTGGCACACTTTTGTATGATATCTGTATAATTTTGGGATTATAAAAGCACCTGGACAGGCTGGAGAGCTGGCTCGGCGGTTAAGAGCACTCCAGAGGTCCTGAGTTCAATCTCAGCAACCACATGGTGGCTCACAAACACCTGTAATGAGTTCTGGTGTGCAGGTGTACATGCAGGCAGAACACTGTATACATACATACATACATACATAATAAATAAATCTTTAAAAACAAAAAACCACCTGGACAAGGCATTCTAGAAGCATGAATGTGCTGGGTATGGTGGCGCATCCTTTTAATCAGAGCTCAGAAGGCTGGCGCAGGTGGATCTCTGAGTCAAAGGCCAGTTTCATCTGTACAGCAAGTTTCAGGCTATCCAGATCTGCTGAGAGAAAAGATGCCTCATTAAAACAAGCAAAAAGCGCATCGGGTGAGTTCGAGGCCAGCCTGGTCTACAAAAGTGAGTCCAGGACAGCCAGAGCTACAGGGAGATCCTGGCTCAAAAACAAAAACAAAAACAAGCGAAAGAAGCCGGAGCGTGAAACCAGGCAGGGCTGCAGGCAGAATGTCGAGTGTGGTGGATCTCCTGTAGCTGCTAAACTGTGCAGCCTCTCAGCTTCTTACTGTCTGTGTCATTATCTCTCTGTGAAAGGCTCCTGTGTCCAGAGGAACCTTGGGGCTATGACATTAGGCAGTGTCTGATGCCTCTTTGAGTCTGAGCTCATTTCAAAAACCTCAGCATTGTTTTAGGCATCCGCTTGACTCTGGCAGTGTGACCTCTCCCTTACTCTGTCTTGAAGGCTCAGAGGATCATTGCTACTGTCATGGCTTGTTAGGTTTGAAGTGTGACCACCTTCTTCCCTCCCTCCATTCCTCCCTCCCTCCTTTATTTTTTGAGAACATCTCATGCGTGCTAGGCTAACTGGAACTCAGCGTGCTGCCTCCAGAGGGCTGGTATTTGGGTGTGCACCAGCACATCTGGTCTGTGCAGTGCTGAGGACTGAATGAGGGCTTCCTGCTTAGCAGACAGACACTCTGCCATGAGCCTACATTCCCAGCTCCAGCCCCGGCTTCTTTATAGGTTCCTCTTTTGGGGGAAGGGGGGGTCTCTCTATGCCTTGGCTGTTCTGGAACTTGCTATATGGACCAGGCTGACTAGAACTCACAGAGATCCTTTCGCCTCTGCTTCCCAAGTGCTGGGGGAAGGTGATGTGCTGTGCCACACCCAGCTATAAACTTTTTTGTGAGGTTGGCTCTTTTTTTTTTTTTTCCAGTCAAATCTACTCAAGGATCTGGGATGGTTTCTGAGCCACTCCTTTAGAAACTAGAGGTGTATGAGTGTTGTGCATGTGGGTATATCTATGTATACTACGTGTGTGCCTGGTGCCCATGGATGTCAGAAGAAGGCATCAGATCCCCTGGAGTTAAAGATGGCCGTGAGCCACCTGATGTGGGTGCTGGGATCCCAGCCAGGGTCCTTTGCAGGAGTAGCAGTGTTTTTAACCACTGAGTTATCTCGCAGCCCCAGTTGTAACACTTTAGACAAGAAACCGTATGCCTAAAGCAGGCATGAAAGCGTTAGACATCACGCAGCTGCTCGGCAGGAGCACTGGCTCCTCTGGATGAAAATGCACTGGTCCCTGTCAGGGACGCCACCTGCATCTCCAGGGGGACTTGGGGCAGTTCTGCCTCCACACATGGCCATGGGAAATTACTGTTGTTGAAAAACAAGCAACTTCGCTGGGCGTAGTGGTGCACGCCTGTAATCCCAGCACTCAGGGAGGCAGAGGCAGGTGGATCGCTGTGAGTTCGAGGCCAGCCTGGTCTACAAAAGCAAGTCCAAAACTACACAGAGAGACCCTGTCTCAAAAAAAACCAAACCAAACAAAACCAACCAAGCAACTTTATACTTTTAAAAGAATTTATGTATTTATTTATTCGCTTTACATCCTGATCATACCCCCCTCCTTCCTCTCATGCTGGCCCCCCTTTTCTCTCCCCTACCCTCTCCCCTCTCCCCTTTCCCATATTCCTCAAAAAAAGGTGAGCCCCCCCCCGACACCCACCCACTCCAGCTCATCAAGTCGCTTCACGACTGAGCATGTCCTCTTTCTCTGTGGCTTGGCAAGGCAGCCCCACCAGGGGGAAGTGATCACAAAGCAGGCAGCAGAGTCCACGCCAGAGACAGCCCCCAGTCACCTTACCAGGGGAGCGACTTTACACATGACTGACTGGACCTCATCACCCTGTCCAGAGGGAATGTGGTGTTCTTTTTTCCCTGGGCCTCGACTTCTCCCCTGCTGTGTCCTGAAGGGCATAGTCACTGGAGAAGCCACTGTGTTGAAATCCCCACTCCAAAGGCCGCTGTGTCTGCTCTGTCTCTCAGGAATGGGCACCACAGACCATGTCATCGTCTTGGCGTCTACAAATCGAGCTGATGTTTTGGACAATGCTCTGATGAGGCCTGGCCGACTTGACAGGCATGTCTTCATCGATCTTCCCACTCTGCAGGTCAGAACTGCTGGGCAGAACGGACGGGGCAGTCAGTTTTCTAAGCACGGTTCCTGTGGCCCAGGCCGCAGCCTTCCTCCCCTGCCTGTGGCAAAAAACTCTACTTTTATAGTTGTAAGGGTTCTTTCCTCCAAGTCCTACACTTGGTCCAAGTGTCCATGATGCCCAGTGTGCCACAGTGCCCAGTGTTGTGCCACAGTGCCCAGTGTGCCACAGTGCCCAGTGTGCCACAGTGCCCAGTGTCCTTCCGTAGCTGGTTTGGTTTTGACTCTTGCTATCATAGCCCAGGCTGGCCTTGACCTTATCATTACCCTCCAGCTTCAGCCTCTTGAGTCACAGGCCCTGGTGGCATGGCACGCCCAGTATCTACTCACCATTCTTAGTGTCACAGGCCCTGGTGGCATGGCGTGCCCAGTATCTACTCACCATTCTTAGTGTCACAGTGTGCTAAAGTTTGCCTAGTGTGCTCTGTCTTCACCCTTGAGTGTGTGGAGCTGACTGCACTGGTCTAGTTGAGGGGGACTGCTTTGTTTTGTTTTGTTTTATTCTTATTTATATTTATTTATTTAGGCAGGGTTTTTCTGCGTAGCCCTGGTTAAGGTGGGGTATTTTGTTTGGTTACCTCTCTCTCTCTCTCTCTCTCTCTCTATATCTATCTATCTATCTATCATCTACCTATTTATTCATTGAGACAGGTTTTGGAACAGTGTAGACCAGGCTGACCTTGAACAGAGATCCACCTGCCCTCTGCCTCCCGAGTGCTCGGACTAAAGGTGTGCGTCACCACTGCCAAGCTCTCAGGTTGAATTTTATAGTAAATTCTTTTAAATTAAACTGAGGCATCTCCCTTCCCTCTTGAAAACCTTATGGGAAATCTTTGCTATATGTGATATGCTTTAGTTTTATTTTCCTTTTATCCTTAAGTTGCTGCTTGGAGCTCTTTAAATTGATTTCCAAATCATGGGTAGTGACTGAGAATGTCAAACATGGTAAACCAGTGTTTCCTGTGATTGCCAACAAGGCTTGTTCACAGAGCTTGTGGCAGGAGTTGTCTTGTCAGCCAAGTGTGAGTTCAACCCTGTCTTCCAATCTGTGACAGGAGAGGCGGGAGATTTTCGAGCAGCACCTGAAAGGCCTGAAGTTGACCCAGCCCAGCAGTTTTTACTCCCAGCGGCTGGCAGAGCTGACGCCAGGCTTCAGCGGTATGACCTCCACCTTAGTGCATGTTCATGAGGGAAAGCCTCTGTCTCTCTGTGGGAGTGCTGTCTCTGTTCTGAGGCACTAACAGTCCAGACCCGGGTGAGCTCAAGTGCGATTGCAGGCAGCAGAGGGACAGAAGAGGGACACCTTCTTCCTCGGATGGTGGAAGGAACAGCAAGCAGGACTGTGGCTCACGCTGATTGCACAGGCAGCACTTGTGATTTCTCCGCCAAAGCAGCAGAGCCCTCAGGACAAGGCCAGAGCGTCTGCCACCTGAGTGTGCCTGTAGTGCACAGAAAACACCTTCCAGCTGAGACTGTCCCAGCAGGCCTGCTCCTCGCAGCCCCTGTGTAATTTGCAGTTAAGTAGAAAGCACAGTTGGGCTTCCTTCTGTGTAGCTCTCACTGTAAAGGTTGATGTGCAGTTGAAGAAGGCTGGTGGCTGATGCCTATAATCGTGAGCCCTGGAGAGGCTGAGGCAGGAGAACTGCTGTGAGCTGGAGGGCAGTCTAGGCTACAGCACAAGACCCTGCCTCTGAAAACCAAAACAGAAGCCCTGCATGATCCTGTTGTTTTCCTTTCTGATAACCCTTCAGTCTTTAGTAGGACTTGTAAACACAGAAGCCCTTTATACTTGCCCATTTATACACATAAGAAGTGTCAGGTAAGCCAGGCGTGGTGGCGCACGCCTTTAATCCCAACACTTGGGAGGCAGAGGCAGGCGGATGGCTGTGAGTTCGAGGCCAGCCTGGACTACAAAGTGAGTCCAGGACAGTTAAGGCTACACAGAGAAACCCTGTCTCGAAAAACCAAAAAAAAAAAAAAAAAAAAAAAAGAAGCTGGGCGTGGTGGCGCACGCCTTTAATCCCAGCACTCGGGAGGCAGAGGTAGGCGATCGCTGTGAGTTCGAGGCCAGCCTGGTCTACAAAGTGAGTCCAGGACAGCCAAAGCTACACAGAGAAACCCTGTCTTCAAAAACCAAAAAAAAAAAAAAGAAGTGTCAGGTGGGGCTGGAGAGATGGCTCAGAGGTTAAGAGCACTGACTGCTCCTCCAGAGGTCCTGAGTTCAATTCCCAGCAACCACATGGTGGCTTACAACCATCTGTAATGTGATCTGATGCCCTCTTCTGGCATGCAGGTGTACGTGCAGCCAGAGTACCGTATACATAATAACAAATAAGATGAAATCTAAAAAAAAAAAAGGACAGAAACAGACAGCAAGGACTGCAAGATCCAGAGAAGCACAGCATTGTGGTGCTTAAGCCAGAGGCTTCTATGAGCGGCTTCAGGGACAGTGCCAGTTGCCACCTCCTGCCTTCCTGCTCGCCTGCCGCACTTCACCCCGGCCAACTTGTCTCCTTTCCCTCACTCCTTCCCTCCTTCCCTCCTTCCCTCCTTCCCTCCCTCCCTCCCTCCCTTTCTTCCTCCATTCCTTCATCCTTCTTCCCTCCCTCCCTCCCCCATCCTTCCCTCCCTCCCTCCTCCCTCCTTCCCCCTCCCTCCTTCCTTCTCTCCTTTTCTTCTCTCTCCCTCCTCTGCCCTTTCCCTTTTGTTCTTTTGTTGGTTGTTTGAGACAGAGTTGCATTGTGTAGACTGTGCTTGCCTAGAGCTCTTGCCTCAGTCTCCCTGGGAATGGAATCAGAGGCCTATGCCTGCACTTTGGCTCTTTCCCTTTTTCTTCATTAAAAACTGAGTCTTCCTCCTTCCTTCTCCTAAGTTCAGACAGGAAGGAGCCAGCCTCGCTCTCCATCCCGCCTGTGGTTTGTGTTAACAGGTGCTGACATCGCCAACATCTGCAATGAGGCTGCACTGCATGCTGCACGGGAGGGGCACACGTCTGTCCACACATTCAACTTTGAGTATGCCGTGGAGCGTGTCATTGCTGGTATGAGGACCACACCCCTCACTAAGGCTGAAGCTTTCAGACAGCCAGACAAGTTAGGGCTGGGGTAGGTGAAACTAGACCCAGGTTCTAATGTCTGTCCTTACATAAGGAGCCAGGAATTGTTCCTTTCCCTCCATTTGAGATACTATAAATTGACCTAAGAACCTATATGCCTCTCAAGCAAATATAAAAACATCTAAGTCCAGCAAGCTGACACACAATTTGTAATAGTATCACTTGGGAGGCAGAAGATCAGGAGTTCAGAAGTCATCTGTGTCTACATAGTGAGTTCCAGGCCAGCCTGGAATACAAGAGACTTTATCTCAAAAAAAGAAAAAAAGAAAACAAGGCCCAGGTGTGGTGGCGTGGTGGTGATGATGGTGATGGTGGCGTGGTGGTGATGGTGGTGTGGTGGCGTGGTGGTGCACACCTTTAATCCCCGCACTCAAGAAGCAGAGGAAGGACTGTGAGGACAGCCTGGTCCATAGGGTGAGTTCCAGGACAGCAGGGCTACACAGAGAAACCCTGTCTCAAAGTATCCCTAGACGCCCCCCTAAAAAAAAGGTTAGAATGTTAAATGACCAGAAGCCTGGCAGTAGACTTGCCCTGAGGCGTGAGGCCCTCATCTCAGGGAAGGATGGAAGCTGACCGCTGCAGCACAGGCAGCTGCTTCTGGAATTCCGAAGGACCGCTCCTCATCCTGTCAGCGGCAAAGTCGGAAGTCACTCCTGAGGCAGGGAGGCATTCACTCAGGCTGAAGACTGTCAGCAGTCCTAGAACTGTGCTGTCGTTCCACAGAAACAATCGGTCAGCCTCCACTCCTTTCTTCCCTTAGAGTTCCCTGGAACCTGCCTGTTGAGAGTGATGTCTGTGTGAGACTTTAGCAGAGCTACAGAAGTGCCAAGCAAGAAGAGTACCTGGAGCATAACTGTTTTCTTGACTTCTTTCAGGAACTGCTAAAAAGAGTAAGATCCTTTCCAAGGAGGAGCAGAGAGTGGTGGCTTTCCACGAGTCTGGCCACGCCTTGGTCGGTTGGCTACTAGAGCACACAGAAGCTGTGATGAAGGTGGGTTGTGAGTTGGAGAGTGGTACCACCTAGGAAACACCATGTGTTTGTGTTACCGGAGAGAGAATGTTATCACCATCTTGTCATGACTCTGGCTGTAGCCCCAGGCAGGAACTAGGAGGCAGAGGCAGGAGCAGGTCGTAAGCCACAGCCTCAGTATCAGGCACGAGGGCAAAGTTTGCATGCCTAAGCCCTCTGTCCTGGCCCACTTGAGCCTCATGACAGAGAGCTGAACTTGCTTCTGCTCCGTATGGTTAATGGTTATTTTAGACAGTTTCCTGAAGTCATGTAGACTATACATAGAGGCCCCTGTGGAGCCCAGGGACGGGGGACAAGAGATGTGACATGGCTTATTCTCTAGGGGTGTCTAAGGAGCTTTGACGAGTAACAGAGTCCCACAGGGGCTTTGTGGCTCTGCTGTGCCACCTCAGTAGTACAGTATGAGACAGTGCTGCAGACAGCCAACTGTCTGTCTGTCTGTCCACTCTTGGTTGGTTTCCACTGCTGTTTTCAGAGCTGTTTGAAGTAGACTGGGTGAAGAGACCCCTTCTGTGCCCCTGGGCAGGAGCATCAGCACCTACCTGCTCCCCCATGGCATGTTTAGCAGGCACTGATCGATCTGGGGGCCAGGCTGGGCAGTAATGAATTCAGTAGCAAAGATAAATATGTCTCAATAAACCCAAACACATCAAAACCAGGATTTCTTTTTGCTCTCAAAATTGTCACTTGACTTTTTTGTTTGTTTTTTGTTTTTCAAGACAGGGTTTCTCTGTGTAGCCTTGGCTGTTCTAGATTTGCTTTGTAGACCAAGCTGGCCTCCAACTCACAGAGATCCATCTGCCTCTGCCTTCCAAGTGCTGGGATCAAAGCTGGGTGTGGTGGCTCACCACGCCTGGCTTGTCATTTGATTTTTATGACTGCAAACCAGCAGCATGATTGTTTGCGGTGAAGGCACTGTGACTGATCTGCTGTCACTGTGATCTGTGGTCAACATTGATCATGACTACATCTGTCTTATAGACATCAAATCATTTTTTAAATTTTTTTCTTTTTGCTGGGTGATGGTGGTACATCTATGAGTTCAAGGCCAGCCTGGTCTACAGAGTGAATTCCAGGACAGCCAAAGCTATGCAGAGAGACGCTTATCAAAACATTTTTTTTAAAGTTTTTCTTTTTATTATATGTTTATTATATTTTGGCTGCATGTATGTCTATATACCATATGTGTGCCTAGTGCTCATAGAAGCCAGAAGTTGGCATTGGATGGATCCCATAGAACCAGAATTACAGATGGTAGTGAGCCACCATGTGCATGCTTGGAATTAACCTCAGAGTCCTATGGAGGAGCAGACAGTGCTCTTAACTGAGCCATCTCTCCAGCCCCCATCTTTTTTTTTTCTTTTAGGCAGGGTTAGGCAAGCTCTTTACTATTGAATTGTACTGACTTTGATTGTTAATGCTGGCATCTAGCTGGGCCAGCGCAGACCTGCCCCAGCCACATTTCTTTGTAGTGCAGCACCTTCTTCTTGGCCTGTTGGAACAGCAGTCTTACCTCTTCCTCAAGTGTCTGACATTGGATTGTCCAGAGATGAAGAAAGTTAGGGTGCCTCCCTTCCTTGGCTCTATTCTGGAGTTTGCCAGGGGTCAGTGTCAGCCAGTCTGTGAGGCGAAATTCGCATTTACATCTCAGGATCAACTCTAAGAGGCTGTCATACTGCCTTTCTATGCGAGCTGCTGTCTGGGATGTACATACTCAACTAGCGACTTGGCATCCTGAGATGACTGGTTTTTGCAGCCACGAGCTCCCTGTTAAGCTGTTTTTCTTCTGCAGGTCTCCATAGCACCTCGAACAAATGCTGCTTTGGGCTTTGCTCAGATGCTCCCTCGGGACCAGTACCTCTTCACCAAGGAGCAGCTCTTTGAACGCATGTGCATGGCACTAGGTGGCCGTGCAGCTGAGGCCATCTCATTCAGCAGGGTTACCTCTGGTGAGCAGCTAGCCCTTGGAGCCGGACTTTGTCAGAATGAGGACCCTATTGCCTGTTTCCCTCTGCTCCATGCACTTGCTAGGATGCAGCTGGTGGGAGATGAGTGCAGTGTAGATGTAGTTTGCTGTGCAAGTTGTAAGCATAGTGCTCTGGGCAGTTGGCATCTCTCCTCAGGCTGTGGCAGGGTCTGGGGCCCAGGTGCTCCTGTGCGTATGCACTCTTCAGGGTGCCTCCCTTTCTTGATTCCAGGGGCCCAGGATGACTTGAGGAAGGTTACCCGCATTGCCTACTCCATGGTGAAACAGTTCGGCATGGCTCCTAGCATTGGGCCTGTATCCTTCCCCGAGGCGCAAGAGGGCTTCATGGGCATTGGACGGCGTCCCTTCAGCCAGGGCCTCCAGCAGATGATGGACCATGTGAGTGGGTACAGGCCTTACTGTTGTGCCTCTGGCCACGGGGGAGAAGCATCTGGGTCTGCTGCAGGAGCCTGCTAGTGCCCTCAGATGAGCATGTCCCAAAGTCTAATGTGCGTGTTTTATTGTTCTGAACTCTGACCTGTTAAATGCGTTCTCTTGGGCGAGGACCCAAATGGTTCCACATAAAACTAGATGTGGAGCTGGGAAGAATGTCAAATAAGGATGCCAAATGGTAGCGCCAGTGTACGTGATCCCTGTAGCCTCTAAGCAAGGCCAGCGTGGCACCTGGCTCTGCAGGGCCAGCTGCAGTTGCTTATACAGCGCAGCAGCTGTGGGTGGTCCAGCTGCTCTTTCTAGGGTAAGGGTAGCTGGTGGGGCGCATCTTGGCCTGGGCATCCCTTAGACAGAATGAGAGCAGGAGACCCTGCTGCTGTGTATTGTGAAAGACAGGCCTGTTCCTGAACCTGTGCGGCTTCTGCGCCTTGGTGTTGTGGCTGGCAGCCAGGGAGGCTGTGAACAATGGCCCGTGACTTTCTCATGACAGACTCATCTCCTCACAGGAAGCAAAGCTGCTGGTGGCTAAAGCCTACAGACACACGGAGAAGGTGCTGCTGGACAACCTGGACAAGCTGCAGGCGGTGAGTGTGGTGGCCCCTAGGAGTGTCGGGGACAGCATGGCCAATAGTGACGCCCCTATTCAACTAGAAACTGGTTTCCTGACTTTTTCCTCCATGTGTGAAGCCAGTTCGGTCAGTGAATCCCTTCCATCCTCGTGCACATGTTACACAGCACTAGTGCCCTTAACTGCTTAGTAGTCAGAGCTCTACTTTGCCTGTGTTGTGTTGAAATGGGGCCTCCCCATGTAGCTCTAGCTGTCCTGGAAACTCAGAGACATGCCCACCTTTCTCTCTGCCTCTGATGTGCTGAGATTAAAGCTGTGTTTCCTCAGTGAGCGAGCGGTAGTGGTGCACGCCTTCCATCCTGGCACTCAGGAGGCAGAGTCAGGTGGATCTCTGAGTTAGAAGCCAGCCTGGTCTACAGAGTGAGTTCAAGACAACCAGGGCTACACAGAGAAACCCTGTGGGGGGTGTTGTTCCACCCCATCTGGCTCTTAGACGAGTGCCTCCCCCAGTCTCTCAAACTCTACCTCAGACAGGGTTTCTCTGTGTAGACCTGCTGGTTGCCCTGGAACTCACAGAGATCTGTCTACTTCTGCCTCCCAGATTCTGGACTTAAAGGTGTGTGCCCTTGCTTGGAAGGATTTTCTTTTTCTTTTCTTTTCTTTTCTTTCTTTCTTTCTTTCTTTCTTTCTTTCTTTCTTTCTTTCTTTCTTTCATTATTATCTATACAGTACTCTGCCTGCATATACACCCACAGGCCAGAAGAGGGCATCAGATCACATTATAGATGGGTGTGAGCCACCATGTGGTTGCTGGGAATTGAACTCAAGACCTCTGGAAGAGCAGACAGTGAGTGCTCTTTAACTGCTGAGCCGTCTCTCCAGCCCTGGAAGAATTTTCTTAACCAGCAAGAAGTAGCAGTATACAGCCACAGCCACGGGATCTTTAGGATAATATTTTCTGGGCTAGGCATAGTAGCGTGTGTTTGTCATCCTAGCACTCAAGAAGTTGAGGCAGGAGCATAGCAAGTTTGAGTTCAGCCTGAATGATTCTCTGTCTGGGAATAAAAAATAATAACGCCGGGTGTGGTGGCGCACGCCTTTAATCCCAGCACTCGGGAGGCAGAGGCAGGTGGATCGCTGTGAGTTTGAGGCCAGCCTGGTCTACAAAGTGAGTCCAGGACAGCCAAGGCTACACAGAGAAACCCTGTCTCGAAAAACCAAAAAAAAAAAAAAGAAGAAGAAAAAGTAATAATAACAATAATAGTGATGATAATATTCAGGACTATATCCAAAGTAGCAGAGTAGCCAGGTGGTGGTGGCGCACACCTGTAATCCCAGTACTCAGGAGGCAGAAGCGGGCGGATCGCTGTGAGTTTGAGGTCAGCCTGCTCTACAGAGTGAGTCCAGGATAGCCAAGGCTACACAGAGAAACCCTGTCTTGAAAAAATCAAACAAAACAAAACAAAAAACCCAAAACAAAACAAAAAGTAGCAGAAACCCCTTCCCAATCGTGTCAGTCAGTGCCTGTCCCCACAGATACCAAGCAGGAGGCTTTAGCACCCTGCCTGCCTCTCCCAGACACACACACCTTGTTTGGTGAAGGAAGCTGCAGTTGCCAGAAATAAGCAGGAAATGGAAAAATTAATGAGGCTGGCAGCTGACAGATCACTTGCAGGGTTAAAGACAGGGAGCAATTCTTCGCCTGAACAGCCTTTGTGGCTGTCTCTCTCCAGGAAGGTGGCCTTTCTGAGGCATCCTCTCATAGCCCAGCCCTGCTACTTGACTGGGACACAGAAACGTTGTGCAGGGTGGGTTTCCCTTCCTGATGCTCTGCCCTGCGAGGCTCTTGTCTTCGTCCAGGCGCTCACACTGCCCTGTTTGTTCTCACTAGCTGGCGAATGCCCTTCTGGAAAAGGAAGTGATAAACTATGAGGACATTGAGGCCCTCATTGGCCCGCCGCCCCATGGGCCAAAAAAAATGATCGCACCACAGAAATGGATTGATGCTGAAAAGGAGAAACAAGCCTCGGGGGAGGAGGAGGCTCCGGCTGCCTAGCCCCCACCTCCGAGGCCCAGACAACTGCTTCCCTCGACTGCACCTGCGGAGCTAGTCAGCCAGCTGCCATCAGCCTCAGAGACTGTTCTCACCTGAATGTGAACCCCACCCTGTCAGCTCTCTGGTTCTGATGAAGACTTCTGACAGCTATTTACTGATTTGTAATTATAAATTGTTTGCAGAGACAGCTGGACATCCCGTGTCTATCACTTTTCCTGTGGGAAGTGCACATGCTTGAGGTGAGCCCCTGGCTTTCAGATGCCGGCTCCATGTGCAGCCTGTAGCTCTGAAGTAGGCCAGCAGTGGGGCTGAATGCTCCCCTGTGTGTGTGCTGCACTCCCTCAGAATGCTAATGCGAGCCAGGATGAAGGACCCTCTGAGCCAGCCGGCTGCCCTCATCACAGTGCTCACACACCAGGGGCAGGAGTCGGAACAGGCCCCGGTCCTGGAGGATTCAAATACTGCCACCTACTGCTGTGTGCATGGGCAAGTGGAGACCCTCCCTGCCCTGGCTCCCGCACCAAAGCTGATGCCTCGCACACATCTTGTGGTAGAGAATCCACATTTGAGCTGTGCGGTCATGGGTCTTGTTTTCACTTTATACCTGTGTATGAGCTCTAACCATGCAGTGTGAGCCACAGGCACTTGCTGGTTCCTGCCTGTGGCGCCTCCACCCTTCCTGTTGCTGTGGCATTTGGAGCAAGGGTTACAGAGACTTCCTGTCAGAGCAAATTGTTCTTACTGCCCAGAGTGCTGCACCTGAGGAAACTGCTAGGCAGCCGGAAGCAGCTGTAGGACCAGCAGCATCTGAGGTGGCTCTCGGGGTTTCTAAGAACATGTTGAGTTTCATCTGAGTTCTGGTTCTTACCAAAGATTAGCACATCATTAGGTTTTATATTTTTTAAAGCAGGGTCTCGGGGCAGCAAGATACCTCTGCAAACCAATAATGTGAGCTCAGTCGCTGGACTCTTGAGTTACCCTCTGGCCCATCCATGCCATGGCACACAGAAGCCCAGATCCATACACATATGCCAGGCTTGGTTGCACAAGCCTTAATCCCAGCACTTGGGAGACAGGGAGATATTGATAAGTTTTTAGGCCGGCTGAGTTGACCTACAGAGTTCACACAGCCAGAGCTACATAGAGGGACCCTATCTCTAAAATAAATAATAATAAATGGTTACCCATTGAAACAGTGCCATCTGCCTACTTCTGTGTGAAAGTCTCTCTCTCTTTGGATTTTTTTTTTTTTTAATATTTATTTATGTCCGTTGGTGTGGGAGTGCCAGATCTTGGAGTTACAGACAGTTGTGAGCTGCCATGTGGGTGCTGGGAATTGAACCTGGATCCTTTGGAAGAGCAGGCAGTGCTCTTAACCACTGAGCCATCTCTCCAGCCCTCTCTTTGGATTTTTGAGACAGGGTTTCTCTGTGTAGCCCTGGCTGTCCTGAACTTACTTTGTAAACCAGGCTGGCCTTGAACTCACATAGATCTGCCTTCCTCTGCCATCCAAGTGCAGGGATTAAAGGTATGCACCACCACAACCAGCCTATGTTTTATAAATGTTTAAGTTTTGTATATAAATGTTTTTGCCCAATTAAAAAAATGTGGTACAGGGGCTGGAGAGATGGCTCAGAGGTTAAGAGCACTGACTGCTCTTCCAGAGGTCCTGAGTTCAATTCCCAGCAACCACATGGTGGCTCACAACCATCTGTAATGCGATCTGATGCCCTCTTCTGGCCTGCAGGTGTACATGCAGGCAGAGCACTGTATAAATAAAAAAATAAATATTTCTGCCTGTATGTATGTATATTACCATGTACCACATGCATATGTCTGGTACCACCATGCAAGTACTTGGTGCCCGTGGGTGTCGAAGAGGCCATTGGGTCTCCTGGAATTATAGCTATGAACGGTTGTGACTACCTTATGGGGGTTGGTAATCAAGCCTAGGTTAGGTCCTCTGCAAGAACAGGTAAGTGCACTTAACCCTGAGCCATCTCTTCAGCCCTCAATTTTGTTCCGGCTTTTTTTGGAGACCAGGTCCTGATTATGTAACCCTGCTGGCGTGTAGCTCATGAAGATCCTCCGGATCCTGCCTTCTGATTGTTGGGATTATGGGTGTACACTGCCAAATCCAGAAACACTATGCCACTCTTAAATGCATGGCTCAGTGGTTAAGGACGCTTACTGCGGGGTGGGGAGATGGCTCAGAGGTTAAGAGCCCTGGCTGCTCTTCCAGAGGTCCTGAGTTCAACTCCAGCAACCACATGGTGGCTCACAACCATCTACAATGGGACGTGATGGTTTCTTCTGGCATGCAAGTGTGCATGCAGGCTTAATAAATAAAATCTTTTTTTTTTTTTTTTTTTAAGCTTACTGCTTTTGCAGAAGGACCCCAGAGTTCAATTCTCAGCACCTATATGGCATTTCCCGACCTCCTCTTAACTTCCAGGTCTGAAGTTAATCCTCTCTACTGACCGCTGGGTTCCTGAGCACATGTGATGCGCATACTGCACGCAGACTCTCACACATAACTATTAGTAATCTAAAGATAAGAATCAAGGTTATGTGTCTGAATGAGTTTCAGATTATGAGTAGCAAGAAAACTTATTACTGGCAGAGGCAGGTGGATTTTTGTGTTTGAGGCCAACCTGGTCTACAGTGGGAGTTCCAGGACAACCAGGGCTACACAGAGAAATCCTGTCTTGAAAAACCCAAAAAAAGAAAAAGCTTCCTACTGGATTGGGCTAGAGTTTTCTGACTCTCAAACACCCAGTTTTCAGAAAGCACCCACAAGGAAGGGAGCAGCTACTATAGGAACAGCTTGCCTCAGAATGATGAGCATGTCACAGCCGTAAGGAGCTGGGTCCAGGCATGCAAGAGATGACAGTCTGTGCAGAGCAGGCCTCTCAGGCAAGAGTGTCATCCAAGAAGCTCTTGGGCAGGATTGTGTCGGCAGGGTTCTCTGTCCCTGGGAACAGGAGCTGTTCTAAGCTAGACTAGGAAATCTGCATCAGCCAAGTCTTCGCATAACTTGTTCACTTCTGTGTCTTTCTTGGCTTTACGCAGCAGAGAAAACTTCAGATCACAATTTTTTTTTTTCCGAGACAGGGTTTCTCTGTGTAGCCTTGACTGTCCTGGACTCACTTTGTAGACCAGGCTGGCCTCAAACTCACAGCGATCCGCCTGCCTCTGCCTCCTGAGTGCTGGGATTAAAGGCGTGCGCCACCACGCCCGGCTCAGATCACAATTTCACTTCCCTTCAGCTAACGTGATTCTAAGCAGTGTTTCAGTTTCAGAAGTCTACCACCCACCCAGTGTCCCAGGCAGCACTGCAGCCGTAACCCAAGTGCTGGTCTGCATGTCTGTCCAGAAAGAAAAGTTGGTGGGGGAGATGAAATTAATCTTTGAGATTAGAGAGAGCCAGAGTCTTGGTGGGAAGGTTGAAATGGGTCTGAGAAAACACATGCCAGGTGACTGTTTCATGCAAAGAAATGAACCTTGCATCAAGACGTTCATTCAGCAGACATTTTCTCTGGGCTGGGAAGATGGCTCAACATCAGCTTATGGTCTCCACACCCAAAAAGAGTGGTTTTGTCCCCCATACTGAGGCTTTGAACCTCACGCCTCTCATACAATAGACAAATTCTCCCCACTGAGTAACCTCCTCAGTCTGTGTGTGTGTGAGTGTCAGCATATGCACACATGCGGAGCTCAGGAATAAAACTCAAATGGTCAGACTCTGTGGCCAGCATTTTGACCCCTCTGAGCCATCTTACCAGCCCTTCTTTTTTTTTATTTTGAAAGAAGTTCTAAGTTGCTTAAGAAAGCATTGAAGGGGCTGGAGAGATGGCTCAGAGGTTAAGAGCACTGGCTGTTCTTCCAAAGGTCTTGAGTTCAATGCCCAGCAACCATGTGGTGCCTCACAGCCATCTGTAATGCGATCTGATGCCCTCTTCTGGCTTGCAGGTGTACATGCAGGCAGCATACTGTATACATAATAAATCAATCTTGAAAGCATTAAAATTGCCATTGCTCCACCTCAGTTTCTAGAATTGCTAGGATTACAGGTCTGTGACACCAGGCTCAGCTATTTTTTAAAAAAGCCTTTTTTTTAGATTTTTTTTTTTATGTATATGAGTGCTCTATCTGCATGTATGCCTGCCCACCAGCATAGGGCACCATATCTTACTGCAAATGGTTGTGAGCCACATGTGTGTCTGGGAATTGAACTCAGGACCTCTGGAAGAGCAGTCAGTGCTCTTAACCACTGAGCCATCTCTCCAGCCCCTAAAATGTGGATTTTTAACTTTATATCTCTCTTGACTACTGAGCCATTTCTACAGCTTCTATACTGGAATTTTCATCAGGAGGAAAGCTGCTAACTGGGAATGAGGAGTGTAAAAGACAGGGTTGTCGGCATACAGACGCAGGGAAGGTGTGTGTGTGCCTTGGCTGCTTCCTGTTTTGTTGTCGCTGCCATTGTGGGTAGGCATGCAATATTTGCATTTGGTCACTCCTGATTCCTGAGGACTTAAGTCTGAGCTAAAGGATTTATTTATCTAAATGAATGGGAAGTTTGGGGTTGGAGAGATAAATCAGTAGTTCCAAACACTGGCTACTTTCTTTTTGAGAGGTTCAATTGCCAGGACCCAGTAACTCTGGTCCTGGGGTATTTGGCACACAGACTTGAATCAGGGAAACACGTATAAGGAATAAAGTAAAAAAATAAATAAAAGAGGAGTATGAGTTCCAGGCAAGCCTCAACAAAGAAGCCAGGCATGGTGGCACACGCATGCCTGTAGTCCCAGCACTCAGGGAGGTAGAGGCAGGTGGATCACTTTGATTTCTAGGCCAGACTGGTCTATAATGCGAGTTCTGGCCCGGCATGGTGGTGCACGCCTTTAATCCCAGCACTCGGGAGGCAGAGGCAGGTGGATCACTGAGAGTTCAAGGCCAGCCTGGTCTACCAAGCGAGTCTAGGACAGCCAAAGCTACGCAGGGAAATCCTATCTGGAAAAACCAAAAGCGGGGGTTGGGGCGGGGGTCGCGGGTGGGGTGGGGTGGTAGGTCCCGGACAAACAAGGCTACACGGAGAAACCCTGAACCCTGTCTCGATTTTTGGTTTTCTGAGACACGGTTTCTGGCCTTAGAACTGACAGCGACCCGCCTGCCTTGGCCTCTCTGAGTGCTGGTATTACAGGAGTGAGCCACCACCGCCGGGCTCGAAACCCTGTCTTTAAAAAAACAACTGAAATTATTATACAGAGAGGAGCATAAATGCTCCTAGGTGGAAGGGAAAAGCGCACTGGGCCCAGGAGGGAGAAGGACTTTTAAGGCTTTTTAATTCATAGGTCCTTTTGTGCGCCTCCCGGTTCACCAGGTTCCACAGTCACCTTTTCCCTCCGGAGCCGGCGGGCAAGCTTGGAAACCAGCGAGAAACGCCAACCGAACGCCTAGAGAGGCTGTGAGGGGCGGGCTCGCGTGACGTCATTTCCCTCCCCCACCTCCCCCGCTTTGGATTGGTGCTTTGGATTGGCCGGACTCCCTACATCCCCAGGGTGCTTTGCGGCACCCGGTCCTTTCCGCTCGGCCGTTCTCCTGCACGGGAGGTGAGTCTCTATCGCCGTCCGCCCCATCGGGTCTCATCGGTGTCCATCGCGCTCCCTCCGCCGCCATCGGCGAGGAGACGCTGCTCGCACGGCCACGGGGGATGCTGGGCGCGGGCAGCATGGCGCGGGCGCCAGGGCAGCGGCGGGAGGGCTCGGGGCCATGGCCTTCACCCGCCGCCCTCCTCCTCCCTCCTCCTCTCCCTCGCGGCCTTAGGCAGCCATGGCGCCCAGCCGGAATGGCATGATCCTGAAGCCCCACTTCCACAAGGACTGGCAGCGGCGCGTGGACACTTGGTTCAACCAGCCGGCGCGCAAGATCCGCAGGTGCGGCGGGGCTCCCCGGGGCGGGCGCGGGGCTCCCCGGGGCGGGCGGAGGTGACTGTCGTGTCCTCCGTGCAGGCGCAAGGCCCGGCAGGCGAAGGCGCGCCGCATCGCCCCCCGGCCCGCGTCCGGCCCCATCAGGCCCATCGTGCGGTGCCCCACCGTCCGCTACCACACCAAGGTCCGAGCCGGCAGGGGCTTCAGCCTGGAGGAGCTCCGGGTGAGTGCGGCAGCGGTCTCTCCCGCACGGCCACCCCTGGGTCTCGGTGCGCATGATGACATTTCTCCGGAATCGCTGTACTGTTCGTGATGAAAGTACTCTTGAACCCTTTTCCATCTGAGGGCACCGGGCGCTCTCGGCGCGGCCGGCCCGGGGAGGGCCTTGGAGGAGGGGTTGGGTCACCCGTTTTCTGTTTCTGGACAGGTGGCCGGCATCCATAAGAAGATGGCGCGCACCATCGGCATCTCTGTGGACCCGAGGAGGCGAAACAAATCCACCGAGTCACTGCAGGCCAATGTGCAGCGCCTGAAGGAGTACCGGTCCAAGCTCATACTGTTCCCCAGGAAGCCTTCTGCTCCGAAGAAGGGAGATAGTTCGGTAAGTGCCGTGGGTCTCCGGGGGGGGGGGGGGAGTCCGGTGGCGTACCTGAGTGTGGACCTGGATCCGGCTCTGCCGATTCGACACCGGTGCAGCCACTTTATTCTCCAAAGCACCAGCAGTGTGAGATGAGGGGACTGACACATAATGGGAAGATGAGTGCTGTGGCGACCCTGTGCTTCCCCGAAATTGTTAATATTGGAGTGTTTGCCCCCTTAAAGGTCTTTCTGGACGTTTCCAGTATTCAGAAATGTAAAGACGGGGGGTTGCAACACGGATTAGTGAGGGTCTGTCAGTGTGGGGTTCTGAGGTGGGTTTGTTCTGGTCCCCTCGATGGAACAGGACCTTTGCTCTCCCTAGAAACCCAGCACGTGGCGGCCGTGAACTGTGCTACGGGTCCAGGCGGCCTGTTCCTTTGGAAGGGAGCAGACCTCGCAGTGGGCCCTGAGCTAGGCATGAAAAAAATCACTGGACTCAACTCTTCTCGTTCTTACCAACAGGCTGAAGAGCTTAAACTGGCCACCCAGCTAACAGGACCTGTGATGCCCATCCGGAATGTAAGTGGGCCCTTGGTTTACACAGGCTCAGTTAATGCTTTAGACAAGAGTGGCAGGCACTGGAGGCGGGTGAGAACTTAAGTCTCTTGCCTTGGGAACAACTCCCCAGTCCCTCAAACTTTTTCCCCTTGGGATTTTCAAGACAGTGTTTCTCTGTATAGCTTTGAATTCACATCCACCTGGCTCTGCCTCCTAAGTGCTAGCATTAAAGGCAGGCACCATCACTGCCCAGCTACCCCAACATTTTTAAGGGATGGATCTTAGTCATGGCTGCTGTGATGAAACTCCATGGCCAGAACCAAGTCTTGGCTTATCCGTCCACGTGGTAGTCCATCATTGGAAGACATCAGGACTAGAACCTGGAGGAGGCAGGAGCTGATGAGGGGGAAACACTGCTGCCTGAGGGGTGGTCTCGTTCACAGTGGGCAGCACCTTCCATACACAAATCACTGATGGAGAAAATACCCTACAGATATCTGAGTTGAAGGCTGCACAGAGGGACCAAAACAGAATACCCTAGAGGCTTCTTAAAGGTTTATTGTGTTTGCAATCTTCTCCAGAAGAGCTATGGCCCAGTCTTATGGAGGCATTTTCTCCTTGAGGCATTCTCTTACCAAGTTCACATAAGACTAGCCAACACCTTTAATCCCAGCACTTGAAGGCAGGCAGATCACTGAGTTAGAGGCCAGCCTGGTCCACAAAGCAGAGTCCAGGACAGCGAAGGCTAACAATAGAGAAACCCTGTCTTGGACCCCCACCACCGCTCCCCCCCCCCAAAAAAAAAAAAAACTAGCCAACACAGCATGTTGTTGCTGAAGCCAGGGCTGTATTTTCTGAGGCAGAGTGTCCACATGTGAGCTGAAGCTGGTCTGGAACTTTCTGTGTAGTGTAGGTTGCTTAAGGTCATCCTCCTGCTTCAACCTCTTAAGTGCTGTGGTGGTTTATTCAGTCCTAGAGGGTGGTTCTTGTGCGCCTGAAAGCCTCTAGCTGTTGAGAGTTGAAGCAATGTTAAAGACCTGTGGACAGGTTATAACCCAGGCTACCTTGGCTTCTGTCCTCCAGGTCTACAAAAAGGAAAAAGCCAGAGCCATCACAGAAGAGGAGAAGAACTTCAAGGCTTTCGCTAGTCTCCGCATGGCTCGTGCCAACGCCCGGCTCTTTGGCATCCGAGCAAAAAGGGCGAAGGAAGCTGCTGAGCAAGATGTCGAGAAGAAAAAGTAATGCGCTGTTGGAATGCTGCAATAAATTTTCCATAAAGAAAAGACTGGGTCCCTGTGCATCTTTTTCCTTGTGAGCAATAACCTGTGTTTTGTCAGCTCTTCTGGGTTAGAGTGTATTCCCAAGAAATATCCATTGCATCTTTTTATTTTTTGGTTTTTCGAGACAGGGTTTCTCTGTGTAACTTTGGCTGTCCTGGACTCCAGGACTATAGTCCAGGCTGGGATTGAAGGTTTGCCCCACCTTGCCCGGCCCCATTACTTTTTGATTTCTCAAGACAGGGTTTCATTTTGTGTGCCCTGGTTAGCCAAATGGGGGTGAAAAGTTGCTAGTTAACACTAGCTGTTAAGCTCAGGGCACCACACCACACATGCTAAGTGCCACAGCCCTAAGTTTTTGTTGTTTTAACTTTGGTGTATCAGGCCTTAGGGTGGGCACAGCACTGTATCAGTAGGTGTAGGTTCATCTGCATCAGCTTTGTGAAAGGCTGGTGTCGGGATATTGTGATTTTGCCTTTTCTGGTTGGTAGCCAGAAGTCTGGCACTGGCTTGGAGCCATGTGGGCTGAGTGTAGTGCCTAGAGGCTTTCTTAACCTGCATACAAAACAGTGGTTTGCAGTAATGGCTCACTGGTGAAAAGCAGGGCGGGTGTCAGGTGATCCCTGCTAGTATTCACCGCAGACAGGTGTGGGGTGGTTCTGATTTGTTCATTTCATTCAAGTGTTGCTTAGTGCCTCCTTTGTCTCCTGAAGCCCCTAATGAACCACTAGAAACAGCGCCCTGTCTATAGCCTTCATTTCCATGTTTGAAGGGCTGAAGTGGTCTGGAAGGGTCCTGGGCAACACATGCCTACCAGTTGGAGCCCACCATGCTGGGTGAGTGGTTTGGTCATTGGCTATCCTAAGTGGGGAGTGACTTGGTCCCTTGGTGGAGTCATTGGTATTTGCCAGTGTTCACAAAGCCTGGAGCAGGTTCCAGTCTGTAGTTTGGATGGCCACAAGGGGGCAGAAGTCCCCTTTTTGCAGATGGAGGAAGCCTGTAAGATTTCTTTGAAAATTTTGGCCTACGTTGGGCCCTCAAGTATGTATGTGCAGTGTGTACAGATGTGTCCACAGAAGAGAGTGTCTCGGAGTTAAAGTTGTAACCCAAGGCCAGGTGTGGTAGGCCACGCCTTTAACCCCAGCATTTGGGAGGCAGAGGCAGGTAGATTGATGTTTGAGTCCAGCCTGGTCTACAAAGTAAGTCCAGGACAGCCAAGGCTACACAGAGAAACTGTCTCCAAAAAAAAAAAAATTAACTGGAGACATGGCTTAGTGGTTAAAAGTACACTGCTTTCAAAGGGGGTTCAGGTTTAGTGCGCAGCACACTATGGGGTTCACAACAGTCCGTAACTCCATTCCCAGAGAATCTGAAGTACACTTTCGATCAATACAAACACCAGACAGGCATGTGGCACACATAGACATGTGTAAGCAAAACACCCATACACAAAATTTAAATGCTTTTTTAATAGGTCTAGCTGGGTGTGGTGGTACACATCTTTAATCCAATCACTCAGGAGGCAGAGGACAGCCAGGGCTACACAGAGAAACTGTGGAAAAACCAAAAAATAAAAGGTAAGAAGCCAGACTGCATTCCAAATCCTAGAAACTGCTTCTGTCTGTCCTAAAATGGGTTCATGTGAAAACATTCCACCACAAAAGTCTGTGAAGAGGGGGGAAAAAAAAAAGCCAAAAAACTAGGTTATTGATGAAAAAGACCCAAAAGAGAGGAAAGAAACATCCAGACTTCACTCCAGGGCAGCTCTTGCTAAGAATATCATCAAAGCTCCAGATAATCAAGTGGGACTGACACCAGGATGGCTGTCCATCACCTAGGCCCCACCTGAGTGTGCAGCCCGCGAGCAAGCTGTCCCTGCCTGCCACATCCGGTCCACTCCGCCAAGGCCACCACAGCATCAGTCTCTCTGGTCTGCTTTTGCCCAGAGCTCTCGGCTATTTTGAGCAGTCCTGCCAAATGGCTTTGGTGGAACACAGGCATGACTGGCTGCAGTCTGGGGCTCCGTCCTTCCTTCCTGTCCTCTCTCCTTCCTCTCCTCAAGTCTTCTCCCTCCTGTCTTCCTTTCCTCCCTCAGGCTCTACCCCATCCCTCCTCTTCATCTTAGATTTCTCACAAAGGGAAGCCACCCTGACCAGCGGAGGGCTCCTGGAAGTAGGTCTCTCCCCTGCATCTCGGGGAGAGACGTCTGCCCTGGTCCCTCACACCAAGGTTCTTGCAAAGCAATAACAAAATGATAGCATCGTGTTGGCCGCTGCATTCTGTTCAGTTTGTTCTGTATCAGCAGCGAAGTGCTAGCTCTTCTCTGCACAGTGGAGGCTAAAACGTGAGCGAGATCTTGTTTGTCTCAGAAGGGCCTTAACTCCCTGCTCAGCCTTCAGACAGTAAATAAACTCAGTAAACAACCCTGCCATCCTCTGACCAGGCTGGCCTTGAACACACACAGAGCCACCTGCCTTCGCCTCCCCAGAGTGCTGGCGTTTACAGACAGTGGTACCACGCCCGGCCCTCTTCTACCGTTTGCAACACTAACTCTTGTCCCGAAATTGTCCTGTGTGAGATCAGAGCCCCTAGAAAATGGTGGCGGCTTTAGTTTGTGTACCTGTGTGGGCCCCAGAAGAAGATGTCAAATTAGCAGTGGATTAGGGGACACTGTTCCTAAGGCAAGCCTCAGGAGAAGTGGGTGCTGAGGGAACAAGCTTGTGGCTGCCACTTGAGGGCACATTTAGGTGACCCTGGGTATAGTCAGGAGCTGAGGGCTGTTTCTGACTCTGTTGGTCAAAGGGCCTGTATGGGCTGGTTTTGTGTCAACTTGACACAAGCTAGAGTCCTCAGAGAGGAAGGAGCCTCAGTTTAAAAAAAATAAAATGCCTCCATGAGATCCAGCTGTAAGGCATTTTCTCAGTGATTAGTGTCGAAGGACCCAGCTTATGGGTCATGCCTGGTGCTATCCCTGGCAGGTGGTCCTGAGTCGTTGTGAACTATAAAAACCTGTTTCTAGTTGTGGAGTGGCTTATCCCTAGCATACACTGTGTGTGTTTGTGTGTGTGTGTGTGTATGTGTGTGTTTCATTTTTGGTTTTTGTTTGTTTGGTTTTTGGTTTTTTGAGACAGGGTTTCTCTGCTTAGCCTTGGTTGTCCTAGATTCACTTTGTAGACCAGGCTGGCCTTGAACTCACATTGATCCGCCTACCTCTGCCTCCTGAATGCTGGGATTAAAGGTATGTGCTACCATGCCCAACCCTAGTAAACACTTTTTAAAAATTAATATTTTATTTTTAGTTTTAATTTATGTGCATTGGTATAGGGGTGCCAGATCTTGGATTTACAGACAGTTGAGAGCTGCCATGTGGGTGCTGGGAATTGAACCCGGGTCCTTTGGAAGAGCAGGCAATGCTGGGAATTGAACCTGGGTCCTTTGGAAGAACAGGCAAAGCTGGGAATTGAACCCGGGTCCTTTAGGAAGAGCAGGTAATGCTCTTAACCACTGAGCCATCTGTTCTCCACCTAGTAAACACTTTTAATCCAAGAATTTTCTGTTTATTGTAAACAGGTGGTTATGGTGTGGCTCAGCCCTAGCACACATCTTTAATCTGAGAACTTTCTGTAAACAAGAGCTAAATAAGGTTAACTCTAGGTTAAGAGGCTGAGCAAGAAACCAGCTGACAGGGATTAAGCAGGAAGCGGGGACGCTGAGGAAAGGAGCTGGGGCTTTATCTTTTTGGCTTTTTGAGCTTTTTGCTTTTTCCATCTGGGGACGTGAGCTGAGTAGGAAGGTCAGCTGGCTGCTTTCTGTGCCTCTCTGAGCTAGCAGGCTTTTACCAGCATTTGCCTCTTGACTCTTTATTGGTAATATTGAACAATTGGGATTTTACAGTTTTTGTTTTGTTTGTTTGGTTGGTTTTGGTTTTTCGAGACAGTGTTTCTCTGTGTAGCCCTGGCTGTCCTGGAACTCTCTTTGTAGACCAGGCTGGCCTCGAACTTAGAGGGATCCACCTTCCTCTGCCTCCTGAGTGCTGGGATTAAAGGCGGGCACCACCACCGACCAGCTTTTATGTTTTTGGTTTGGTTTGGTTTGGCTTTTTTCAAGAAAGGATTTTTCTGTGTAGCCTTGGCTGTCCTGGACTCGCTTTGTAGACCAGGCTGGCCTCAAACTCACAGGGATCTGCCTGCCTCTGCCTCCTGAGTGCTGAGATTACAGGAGTGTGCCACCATGCCCAGCACATTTCTTTTTAATATTTTATTTTTTTTATTTATTATGTATGCAGTGCTCTGCCTGCATGTACACCTGCAGGCCAGAAGGGGGCACCAGATCACATCACATTATAGATGGTTGTGAGCCACCATGTAGTTGCTGAGAATTGAACTCAGGACCTCTGGAAGAACAGTCAGTGCTCTTAACCTCTGAGCCACCTCTCTAGCATGGATTTTACTGTTTTTTTAAAACAACACTGTGTTCTGCAAGAAAGCAGGCTGAACAAACCACGGGGAACAAGTCAGTAAGCAGCACCCTCCACAGCCTCTGCATCAGCTCCTGCCTCCAGGTTCCTGCCCTGACTTCCATTGGTGACGCTGGAGGAAATAAATAAACCTTTTCCTCCCCAGCTTGCTTTTTGTTCATGGTGTTTTGTCATAGAAAACAAAACAAAAACCAAAAAAAACCCTAACTAAGACAGGCCCTTGCACAGCTTAAGACCCAGCTGATCAGGTGCAGGCCCACTGGCTTATGAGGCTTAGCTGAGCCTGGACTCTGATTTTCTTATGGATATGTGACATTGGAAGACATGGGATGAAATGACAAGTCAGAGGCGTGTGTCCTGCCCTGGCCCGTGGGGTTCGACTAAAACTCGGGAGGAAGTTCACCTGTTGAGAATGCAAGACACAAAGAAGGAGAGCAAGTCTGATTGATCAAGCTCTCAAACTTTATTAGTCAGGCAGCAGCTTTTGTAAGTCAGAAGGCAGGGAAGCATATTGCTATAGCAACCCAGCTGCAGGCTTTTCTTAAAACACAGAGAATTCCAGGCAGGATCATAATGTCCTGCCACACAGGGTATCTGGCTCCCTCTTTGTCTGGTCTAACTGCTAAACCATAACAGGGTTGCTCCATCTCTATCTGTCTTTGGTCTAAGTGCTGACCCACAACAGGGTCAGCTAGTTTCTGGTGAAAGGCAAGCTCTGGGAAAAACAGACTTAAAGGTGCAGGCTCTGACAAGATGGCTGAACACTGGCCATATGGCCTATTGTCCCCAACAGTGTCCCTGGGGGGCTAGGGCCTCATCTGGGCACAGAGGGTTCCTACTCAACAGACTTAGGAGCTTGGTTCTGACTCAGGCAGGTTCCTGACAATGGAACCAACTCCACAGAGTCCATAAGGACCGAGCCCCTATCCATAGCAGGTGTCTCTTCTCGTCAGCTGTGTGTAGTCTGGGTAGGGGGTGATGAGGCAATAAGACACATTTGGGGGTTCTGTAGGTAAAGGAAGGCAAAAGTACGGGTTCTGGGGCTGGAGAGGTGACTCAGTGGTTAAGAGCACCATCTGCTCCTCCAGAGGTCCTGAGTTCAATTCCCAGCAACCACATGGTGGCTCACAAAGCGAGTCCAGGACAGCCAAGGCTACACAGAGAAACCCTGTCTCAAAAAAACCAAAAAAAAAAGAAAAAAAAAAAGAAAAGAAAGAAAGAAAGAGAAAACAGTCTTCATTGGCACATTAGGAGGTGTGGCCGACCTTAAGGTTTCAGAAGCGTAAGCCGGGCCCGGTGGCTCAGTCTCTCCCTGCTATCTGCTAATGCAGATGCAGCACTTTCAGCTGTCTCTCCAGCACATGTCTGCCAGGGTGCAGCCACGCCTTCCAACCTGTTGACAACGGACTTAACCTCTGAGCTGTGAGCCAGACCCAATTAAATGCTTTCCTAAGAGTTGCTGTGGCCATGATGCCTCTTCACAGCAATAGAAACCCGAAGACAGATGCCCGCCCCCCTCTCCCCCCAATTTCCATGGATAAAGGCAGCTTGGAGACACTTTTCACAGGGTAGGTGGTAGAGCGTGTCCCTGGGCAGTGAAGAGACCGGGCTACAAATCTAGCCACCTCCCACCTCTCCCTTCAGGTTGCAGATGCCACCTCAAGCCACCTGGGGATACAGGGCCACTTAAGGACACACCCTTAGGGGGCTGGAGCGGTGGCTCAGAGGTTAAGAGCACTGGCTGCTCTCCCAAAGGTCCTGAGTTCAATTCCCAGCAACCACATGGTGGCTCACAACCCATCTATAATGAGATCTGGTGCCCTCTTCTGGCAGGCAGGGGTACATGTAGGTAGAGCATTGTATACTACATAATAAACAAACAAACAAATAAATAAATAAATATTTTTTTTTTAAAAAATCTGCAGGCTAGCCCATCTACTCAGGGAAGTTAGCGTCACCTATTAGAGCTGGACGTGGCGGTGCACACTTGTAATCCCAGCATTCAAGTGGCCGATGCAGGCAGACCATTGTAAGTTTGAGGCCAACTTTGGCTAGAATGAGAAACCCTGTCTTGAAAAAAAACAAAAACAAAACAAACAAAAAACCATGAAACATTTGTTCTGTTACATTGTTTCCTATAGTTTTGCAATTATATCTAAGTTAAAAGGAAATGATATTTATTTTACCTAGTGTTGACATTTTATTTTATATGTACAGGTGTTTTGACTACATAGGAGTAGTGTTTAAGGATGCCAGAAGAGAGCATGGGTCAGATCCCCTGGACCTAGAGTGACAAATGTTGTGAATCTTCTAGAAGAGCTCTCAACTCCTGAGCCAGCTCCTCGGCCCCAACAGCACTTGCTTGTAGTGGATATAAACATGGTTTGGTTTTGATCCCAAGTGTGGGATATGAAACAGACTTGTGTGAGGTTGTGTGGCGTATTTCTGCTGGGAATAGACTTGTGAGAGAACAGGCGATGTTTGCCCACTAGAAGAGGAACCGCCTCTTGCTGGGGCGTGGTCTTTGCCAACTGATAAACATCCTACTATGGGCTCTGAAAGGGGTCCCCAAACAAGAGGCTTTGGCTTTGTGGTTTGGCATTGCTTCTTACTGTTTGCGCACTCATCACTCGGCTTTAAGACGCTCCTAGAGAGAACTGCTCCAGAGAACACTTCTGGGTTCCAGCTGCTGCTCCAGGTTCCAGCTGCTGCTCCAGAGAACACTTCCAGGTTCCTCCTGCTGCTCCGGGTCCCAGCTGCTGCCCTGGGTCCCAGCTACTGCTCCGGGTAACAGCTGCTGCTCCAGAGAACACTTCCGGGTTCTAGCTGCTGCTCCGGGTTCCAGCTGCTGCTCCAGAGAACACTTCCAGGTTCTAGCCGCTGCTCCAGGTCCCAGCTGCTGCTCCGGGTCCCAGCTGCTGCCCTGGGTCCCTGCTGCTGCTCCGGGTCCCAGCTACTGCTCCGGGTTCCAGCTGCTGCTCCAGAGAACACTTCCGGGTTCTAGCTGCTTCTCC
>OU015753.1:5274043-5294290 GCA_907169655.1 Acomys percivali | reverse complement strand
AGCAGGAGGAGCAGGAGCAGCAGGAGGAGCAGGAGCAGCAGGAGGAGGAGGAGCAGCAGGAACAGCAGCAGGAGCAGCAGAAGGAGCAGCAGGAGGGACAGGAGGAGCAGGAGCAGCAGGAGGAGCAGGAAGAACAGGAGCAGGAGCAGCAGGAGGAGCAGCAGGAGCAGCAGGAGGAGCAGGAGGAGTAGGAGCAACAGGAGCAGCAGGAGGAGCAGGAGCAGCAAGAGGAACAGGAGCAACAGGAGCAGCCGCAGGAGCAGCAGGAGGAGCAGCAGGAGCAGCAGAAGGAGCAGGAGCAGCAGGAGGAGCAGGAACAGGAGGAGCAGGAACAGGAGGAGGAAGAACAACAGGAGGAGCAGGAGCAGCAGGAGGAGCAGGAGGAGCAGAAACAGCAGCAGGAGGAGCAGGAGCAACAGGAGCAGCCGAAGGAGCAGCAGGAAGAGCAGGAGCAGCAGGAGCGGCAGGAGGAGCAGGAGCAGCAGGAGGAGCAGGAGGAGGAGAAGGAGCAGCAGGAGGAGCAGGACCAGTAGGAAGAGCAGGAGCAGCAGGAGCAGCAGGAGCAGCAGGAGGAGCAGGAGCAGCAGGAGCAGCCGAAGGAGCAGCAGGAGGAGCAGGAGCAGCAGCAGGAACAGCAGGAGGAGCAGCAGGAGGAGAAGGAGCAGCAGGAGGAGCAGGAGGAGCAGGAGCAGCAGGAACAGCAGCAGGAGCAGCAGGAGGAGCAGGAGCAGCAGGAGGAGCAGGAGGAGCAGCAGGAGCAGCAGGAGGAGCACCAGCGGCATTCTTCTTTCTTGCAGCCCCAGTCTCTTTTTGAGTCTGGCACTTATTCCCACTGGCAAAGACCATGCCCCTTCACGAGGTAGTTCATAGCTGACATGTGTGTGTGTGTGTGTGTGTGTGTGTGTGTGTGTACATACACATACATACATGCAAGCAAACACACAATAAAATTTTAAAATCTTAAAAACAAAACGAAACAAAACACCTACCATGATGGCACACACAGTTAATCCCAGCACTGGGGAGACAGAGGCACAAGGAGCTCTGAAACTTTGAGTCCAGCCTAATCTACTCAGTGAGTTCCAGGACAGCCATAGAGAGAGGTTGTTTCATAAAGCAAAAGCAGAAAAAAGAAAAGAAAAACTTCTTTTTACAAAAAAATTTTAAAAAATCAACTAATAAAACAAAACCCCATCAGCTAAAGAAACCATTTTTGCATAAAAGAGCTAGAGTGATAAATATGAAACGATAATGCTGTTCATGTCTAGGTGCTCAATTTAAAAAATTGCTTGCTTATCTGCATTTTAACATTTCAATACTGATATGTTATTTCCTGTTATTTGCCTTGAAGGGAGAGCTCGTTTCCTGTGTCTGGGCAGCAGAACAACCCAGGCAGCAGAGTCTGGGAACAGAAGGAATTCCTTTGGTGGAGTGTGCTGGCACTGATGCAGGGCTACTCACCCAGGCATCAAGTACATCAGGGTGGCAGGGACACCAGCTTGTCCCTCACAGTTTCTGTCCGTCTGTCTATCAGTGCTGGCTGCAGTCAGGGCCACCAGGAGCCAGCAAAGACCAAGTTAGTTTCAAGAAGGCTGATTAAAAATTTAGGTCTAGCCGGGTGTGGTGGCTCACGCCTTTAATCCCAGCACTCGGGAGGCAGAGGCAGGCGGATCGCTGTGAGTTCGAGGCCAGCCTAGACTACAAAGTGAGTCCAGGACAGTCAAGGCTACACAGAGAAACCCTGTCTCGAAAAAAAAAAAAATTAGGTCTAGCTGGGCAGTGGTGGTGCATGCCTTTCATCCCAGCACTTGGGAAGCAGAGGCAGGTAGATTGCAGTGAGTTGGAGGCCAGCCTGGTCTACGAAGTGAGTCCAGGACAGTCAAGGCTACACAGAGAAACCCTGTCTCGGGGGAGAGCAGGGCGGGGGGAGGGAGGGAATGCAAAATAGATAGAGCTGGGTGTGGTGGCACACACCTTTAATCCCAGCACTAGGGAAGCAGAGGCAGGATTCCTCCCAAGTGCTGGAATCAAAATTTGTACATCGTCACACCCATACCTGTTTTGTTGTTGTTTTGTATTTTGAGACAGGATCTCTTTATGTAGTCCTAGCTGTCCTGGAGCTCACTATATAGACCAGGCTGGTCTTGAACTCATAGCTTCTGCCTCCCAAATTCTGGGATTGAAGGTGTGCTCCTCCACACCGGCTTCTCTCTTCTCTCTCTCTCTCTCTCTCTCTGTCTCTGGTGGTGGTGGGGAGGTTTTTTGAGACAGGGTTCCTCTGTGTAGCCCTGGCTGTCCTAGACTTGCTTTGTAGACCAGGCTGGCCTCAAACTCACAGTGATCCACCTGCCTCTGCCTCCCAAGTGCTCCTGTGCCACCACCACCCAGCCTGGCTTCTCTTTCTTCAAAAATGAACTAAAATGAACTTTCTTTGTAAATTCATCCCTCTTTCTGTGTGTGTGTGTGTGTGTGTGTGTGTGTGTGTGTGTGTGTGTGTGTGGTATGTGTGTGTTATATGTGTGTGTGTTGTGTGTGTGTTATATGTGTGTGTGTTGTGTGTGTGCTGTATGTGTGTGTTGTATGTGTGTTGTGTGTGTGTGTGTTGTGTGTGTTGTATGCGGTATGCTGTATGTGTGGTGTGTGTGTGTGTGCCTGTACACATGGAACTCAGTCCTCTCCTACCATGTGGGTTCTAGGACGATGGCAGGCTTGGCAGAAAGCACCTTGGCATGTGCTGAGCCATCTCATCAGCCCAGGCTCAGCTCTTTGTTGTCTCTTCCTTTAAGATGGAGCAGATGGACATGTCCACAGATCAAGGCCTGGTCCAGCAGCATGCCTAGCCACCGTGTGTCTGAGGGGCTATAGAGCAGCGTCCTGAACAAAGGGATGGGAACTCAGCAATGGCAAGGCAAGAAGTCTGGCTGGGGAACTGGGAACTGCCCAAGGGCAGCGACCTTGAAATCCTGTTGGGGAGACCAGAGGCCCTGCTGGTACTCTTGGTCCATTGAAGGGGCTGAGTATCTGCTTTGAGCCTGGTCCTTTGCTTGGATCTCTCACCACCCCCCTCCCTCCCTCCCTCCCTCCCGAGACAGGATTTCTCTGTGTAATAGCCTTGGCTGTCCTGGACTCGCTTTGCAGACCAAGTTGGCCTCGAACTCAAATCCATCCGCCTGCTGGGGCCTCCTGAGCTGGGATCAAAGGCATGCGCCACCAAACCGGCCCTGGATGTCTCATTCTTTTTGCTATGTTAAGTGCTGAGAGGTCAAGAGGTTGGCCAAGACCCAGAATAGAGGAATCCCAGGGGACCAGGCCTTGGGAGGACCAAAGGGCCCTGTGAACAGAAAGGCACACCCACAATCCCACAAGCAGTTGATGGGCTAAAGTTGGGGGTCTCTCAACCCTGGAAGTCTGTAAGGCTGAGAGGCCCAGAGCTACCCAGGCTGCACTCCACAGAGGGAAGAGCCCTGACGGGGGCCAGCTTTGGAGAAGCACAGGACAGCTGGGGAAGCAGGAAGGTAATAGGTGAGTCTCAGGAGCTTAGGTGCTGGAGCCCCATCTTCAGCCCACAACAAGACAATCCCTCCAGGATAATGGGATAAGCGTAGCAAGCCCTCGGAGAAGGCATTGTCTCCTGCATGCCCTGTCAGTTTCCCACCTCATCAGAGGCTACCCGCCCGTACCTCCCACACCCCACACCCACTTCCCACCACCCTGTATATCCTGTCTTGAGGTTGACACCCTTTTGACCTCCCCCCCCCCAATCTTCTGGAGTCTTATTTGTTGACGCTGAACACACCCCCGCCCCACCTCCACGTGCACACCCCCCCACACCCAGCCCTGCACTCCGGATCTCTCATCCTCTCCACCTCAGTACCCGTCCGAAGTCTCCAGGTCCCTCTTGCCCTCCTACTCCCATGGCTTTTGGCCAGGTCTCTGCGCTGGGAGGTGATTTCTGTCTTAGCCAACACCTCCTCTTCCGAGTGCCTTTCTCTGGGGAGGGGTAGTGAAGGTTCCCTTCCACCTGGGGGTTGGTTGTGAACGTGCCAGGTAAGAGTGGCTAGGAGAGAGCACTCCTAGACCCCCTCTGGCCCCCAGCCTTACACCCGAGACTGGTGAGGTGCTCTCATTGCCTGGCCCTGGCCTACAAATTCGGAGAACAGGGACACGCTTTCTGTTCCCAGCTCTCACCGGGCAAACAGTGAGCTCCCACTAAGTTGCTCGTTGATTCAGGTGATAACCCCAAAAGGGGCGCAGGGCTTTGGTGCGACCCTGGGGTGGGTTGTGCCTCTCTGGGGGCGGTGGAGGGGGAGAGGTTGTCTGGACGACAGAAACCTGGCGCTTAGGTTCGAGCAGTGCGGAGCCTCCAGCACTGTATGAATCCTATAGGGACAGCACAACCCAAGAGCTTCCGCGCAACCCAGACCCTAGCTCTCAGCTCCAGTGAGGGGATCGAAACCTAGCGTCAGGTGCCTGGGTTCAGCTTCAGGGCTATCCGCTCCCGGCCTGGTCCCTGTGCTTTTCTCCTGTGGCCCCACCCCGGCCCCGCCCCTTCGCGGTCCCCTGCATCCCTTCCCCGCTACATCGCCGCCCTACAGCCCCCACGCTGTGGCGGCCGCCCGAGACACGTGTGCCCGCGCCCGGCGGGCGTGCGGGGGAGCGCGGCCACGCCTGGTCCGGCCACCATTTCTCGGTGCCCACCCTTTCGAGCGCGGAGCCTGAAGCATGAGCGGGGACTCGGAGCGCGCGGTGGCCCCGGGGGTGGTGCCTGCACCCTGTGCCTCGAAGGTGGAGCTGCGGCTGAGCTGCCGGCACCTGCTGGACCGGGACCCTTTGACCAAGTCCGACCCCAGCGTGGTGCTACTGCAGCAGGCACAGGGCCAGTGGCTACAGGTAGGGCAGCTAACGTCCTGGAGCTGGGCACCTGAAGACCTACCTAAGTGTGAGTTGAGATTTGGGGTGCTGGAGCTACCAGGGCAAAAGAGGAGGTGTCCACCTGCTGCGAGGAAGGGCAGGGCTACAGGGAGCCGCGGCAGAAAGGAACCTTGGTGGAAAGTGTTCCCAAATGCAGCTGAGGGTCTCATCTTGAGGTTGTAGAGCGAGAGGGAAGCTCCCAGGCTAGACTCAAGAGGGAGTGAGGCTCCGGAGTGGAGACACTGCCTGAGGCAGGTATAAGGGCTGTCTTAGGTCACAGGGCTCCCCCTCTATTGGCTGCAGTAGCCATGAGCCATGAGTGACCAGTGGCGTTAGGGCTGCCAGCTAGACCTTCCTGGTTGGGTAGAATGGAGCTGAGCAGGGCTGGACAGCGACTCCATAGCTCAGATTCAAGACGTCCTGGTTAGAGGATTCGGCAGCCTAATAATACCTGTCTCCTCACTGGTTAGGGGAAATCGCAAATTACATGCATGTGACTCCAGTTGAGGACTGCAAGCCCCTCCCCACTCCTTAAAGCCCCCTGAGAACCCAGATCTACGTGCCTGCCTCCAGCACGGGGCTTTTTCCAATGGACACCCATAAACCCAGGGTCGCCAGGGCCGTCAGGAAAATGGGCTTCTCTGTAGTCACCAGCTCCCTCTAGTCCCCAGATCTTGGTTCTGAGCCAGTATCAGGACACTGCCCGCCAGCACTCTGTGCTGTACAAACACCTTTTCAGTTACCATCTCCCGTGGGACACCGGCATCATCTCAGGAGTGAGAAACAGGGGCACACCTTAGTTGGGAGGCGTAACAAAGACTTGGACCCGAGTTCCTACTCAGGCAGGAGTCACCCCACCCCACCTGCAGCAGCTCTGGGCCACCGCTTGGCTGTGGCAGTCACGTGCAGGAAGCAGGGAGCATAGACAGCCTGTGACTATAGTGGGGGTAGCCAGGGTGCCTAGGATGTGCAGATCCAGGGAGTGAAGGGGAGGACAGATCATGGGGACCCACAGTTGATGCATGGCACCTCGCTAAACACTAACTGTGTAGTCCATCCGTCAACTCTGGGTATTTAAAAGTCTCTGGGGCTGAGAAATCTCATGGTTCAGTGCCCTAGAAGATAAAGGGCCTTCCCCAAACCATAGGTTCAAGGCCCTAGAAAAAATTGGGGGGCTGTGCCACTCCAGGCTATTTCAGGACCATCTGTGACCCAGGCCCTCCCGTAGCATTATGCTGTTTGGTCTGATTCCTGCCTGGTGCACATATTCCTGGGAAGGGTCCATGCAGACTCTTGGTGAGGGGACTTAACAGTCTTCTAGCTACATTTTGCCATTGGTATATGTAGTGCAGGAGGGTGCTGAAGTCTGTGGAGGGGACTGGTGAGCCCATGTCGCGCCAGCAGGCAAATCCCTTTGCTGAGTGTTGGGGGCAGGGAGGGGGAAGGTCTCCACATCAGACTTGCCCTGCCCACGGCTGGAATCTGCTTCTCTCCCTGGTATCTTCATACTTGAGCAGGACCCTGCTGGTCTCTGAGCCTCAGTTTTACCATCTGCAATTTGGGCATAGGTAGGCAGTAGTGGGCACAAGACGGGAGGACTCAGGGGAACTTCAGCCTGTGACTGGCTGGGGGAAAGATGTGCTTTTCATAGAAGTACCATTGGCCTATGAAGTGACCCTTCCAGCCTCCAGCCCGGTACACACGGTGGGAGCTGGGCCACGTGGATGAAAGCAGGCGTGGAGTGGCACAGATGAGTGGGAGAGGGGATGGCAGGAAGGCAGGTAGCTCTGTGGAGAGGTCCCCCTGTGGGGTTGGCTCACAGAGGGGGCTTGTTGCAGATGGACAGAACCGAGGTGGTGAAGAGCAGCCTGCATCCTGCGTTCTCCAAGGTCTTCACTATCGACTATTACTTCGAGGAAGTGCAGAAGCTACGCTTTGAGGTGTATGACACCCACGGGCCTAGTGGGCTGAGCTGCCAGGATGATGACTTCCTAGGGGGCATGGAGTGTACCTTGGGTCAAGTGAGTACCCATCACCTTGGAAGGGGGTGGGGAGGAGTAGCTTTGAGGGTGGGCGATGCCCTCGCCACAGGGATTCTGTGGGGGGGATGAGCTTCTGGCTCCGCCCACCTCTGCTTCTCTTTGAGACTCCCAGAGGCTGTCCTTGAAGTTGAGATCCTCCTGCCTCAGCTTCCTGAGTCCCACTGTTACAGGACTGTACCAGCATGCCCACCTTTGTTTCTTACTTGTTGTGTTGTGTGTTTTAGACAATCTCATTAGTAGCCCTGGCTGTCCTGAGGCTCATAGAGATCCACCTGTCTCTGCCTCCCAGGTGCTGGCATTAGATGTGAGCTACCAACCCTAGCCCTTTTCAGTTTTATTGTTTAACAATTTACTTATTTATATGTATGAATGTTTTTGGGTTTGTTTGTTTGGTTGGTTGGTTGGTTGGTTGGGTTTTTGTTGTTTTTTGTTTGGTTGGTTTTGTTTTGGCTTTGGCTTTTCAAGATAGGGTTTCTCGGGCTGGGCATGGTGGTGCATGCCTTTAAGCCCACTCGGGAGGCAGAGGCAGGCGGATCGCTGTGAGTTCAAGGCCAGCCTGGTCTACAAAGTGAGTCCAGGATAGCCAAGGCTACATAGAGAAACTCTGTCTCGAAAAAACCAAAAACCAAACAAACAAAAAGGACAGGGTTTCTCTGTGTAGCCTTGGCTGTTCTGGAACTCGCTCTGTAGACTAGGCTGGCCTTGAACTCACAGAGATCCCCATCTCCACCTCCCGAGTGTTGATATTACAGTGTGCACCACACGCCCAGTGTGTATGAACTTTTTGCATGCAACTAATATGTCTATGTGCCACATTTATTCTGTGTTCTTGGACCTCAGAAGATGGTGTCAGAGCCTCCAGAAGCAGAGCTACAGATGGCTGTTAGCCTCGGTGTGGGTGCTGGGAGCCAAACTTGGGCCATCTTGCAAGAGCAGCAAGTGTTCTTAGCTGCTGGGCCATCTCTGCAGCCCCCAGATGTTTTATTTGTTTGTTTTGTTTTTTTAAGGAAAGAGAGGAGCTGGAGAGATGGCTCAGAGGTTAAGTACACTGCCTGTTCTTCCAAAGGTCCTGAGTTCAATTCCCAGAAACAGCAAGGTGGCTCCCAACCATCTATAATGAAATTGGTGCAGGCCTTACATGCAGGCAGAACACTGTACGCATAATAAAAATAAATAAATAAATAAATTTTTAAAAAGGAAGGAGAGAAGTATAAAAACAGAATGCCATATAGCTCAAGTTGCCTTGATCTCCCTCTGTAGCCGAGGATGACACTGACTTTCCAATCCTCTTGGTTCCATCTTCCAACCACTGAAATTACAGGCATACAAAACCATACCAGTTTTAGTTAGTTTGTTTGTTTTCCCGGAAACAAAGTTTCTCTGTGTAGCCCTGGCTGACTCACTCTGTAGACCAGGCTGGCCTCTAACTCACAGATCTGCCTGCTGAGAGCTGGGATTAAAGGCATACACCTCCGCTTCCCAGCTCAGTTGGAATGTTTTTGGACTGGGTTATATGCTCCTATGTTCCCAGGCCTGCTCTAACATGTCCCTCTCCAGCTGCTGTCCAGTCCCGTCACCAGGTCTTTGTGCCCATTCTAGAGACGTGTTCACACGTGAGTGAATAAACACACAATTTTTCCTTAAGAGTAGCTAGGTAGGAATGTGCCCCACTTAATACATGTTATGTACAAGCCCTGGGTTTGATGTCCGCAATACCACACAAAAGGAAGCAGAAGCAGGAGGATCAGAAAGGCAAGGTCACAGCTGGGTGGTGGTGGCACACGCCGTTAATCCCAGCACTCCAGAGGCAGAAGCAGGCAGATCGTTGTAAGTTCAAAGCCAACCTCGTCTACAGAGTAATTAAGATCATCCTCAGCTATCTGGTGAGTTTGAAACCAACCTGGATTACATGACATTGTCTTTTTAAAAAGGGTGGGGTGCTGGAGAGATGGCTCTTCCAAAGGTCCTGAGTTCAATTGCCAGCAACCACATGGTGGCTCACAACTATCTGTAATGTGATCTGATACCCTCTTCCAGCCTAAAGGTGTATATGCAGGCAGAGCACTGTATACATAATAATAAATAAATAAATCTTTTTTAAAAATACCTTTTAAAAAAAGAGCCAGGCAGCTGGACGTGGTGGCGCACGCCTTTAATCCCAGCACTCGGGAGGCAGAGGCAGGCGGATCGCTGTGAGTTTGAGGCCAGCCTGGTCTACAAAGGGAGTCCAGGACAGCTAAGGCTACACAGAGAAACCCTGTCTCAAAAAAACAAAAACAAAAAAAAAAAGAGCCAGGCATGGTGGTTCATACCTTTAACCCTAGCACTCAGGAGGCAGAGGCAGGTGGCTCTTTGAGGCCAGCCTGGTCTACAAAGAAAGTCCAGCACAGGCAGAGCTGTTACACAGAGAGGCTCTGTCTTGAAAAAGGAGAAAGAACCTGGGAAAACAGCTCACTTGTTAAGAGTTCTTGTTGCACAGACATGAAGACATGAGTTCAAATCCCCAGCTCCCACACCTCTGAGAGGTAGAGACAGGAAAATTACTGGAGCTTGTTAACCAACAATCTAGCTCCAGGATCAGTGAGGGACACTGAGTAAGGTGGAGAGTGACAGGACTCCTGATGTCCTACTCTGGCCTTCATGCACCCACATTTACATGCACACACACACATCTACATGCAAACACACACCCATCTACATGCACACCCACATCTACATGCACACACACATACCTACATGCACACATACATCTACATGCACACACACACACCCATCTACATGCACACCCACATCTACATGCACACACACATCTACATGCACACACACATCTACATGTATGCACACACATCCACTCCCTCCCCCAAACCAGGTATGGTAGTACATGCTGTGATTACAACATTTGAGAGTTGAAGAATGCAGGAGGGTCAGGAGTTCGAGGTCATCATCAGACAGACACATATCAAATGTGATATGTTTGAGCTGCTTGAGATCCTGCCTCAACAAAACAAGAAGAAGAAGAAGAAGAAGAAGAAGAAGAAGAAGAAGAAGAAGAAGAAGAAGCCCAAGCAAACAAAAAAGAAATCCACAGTCAGCTCACTACAATCCCAGCCCTTGGCAGGCTGAGGGGGAAGGGCTGCCACTCACTCCACAGAAGCCTAGGCAGCAGAGTAAGATCCTGCCTTAACCACCCCCCAATTCTCCCCCCCCCTCCCCCCCCCCCCCACACTGTTCTGCAACTTGTTTTTTTTCTCTTCTTGATTCTTTCCACATCTTCCCGAGCTGACAGCGCACAGCTCAGTGGCAGAGTTTGCCTCTAACACCTGCGGTTCTAACCCACACAAGGCAGGGGGAAGTCTCCGTGTTTCTCCCTGCAGGGCATGGGAGGGGAGTTAGTGCATGGGGCTATCTGGCCTAAAGGACCCCAATGGCAACCAGGAGCCACTGCTCTGGCCTTTTCTCCTCTGTGGCCCATGTGACCAGCACGTTGCTGCTACTAGTGGCTGTGCTTTTGCACTGGGCTGCATGCTGCATCCTTCTTGTGATGTCCTTTACATTAAGGGCTCTGAGACAGACAGTTTCATGTGACTGCCTCCTAACTAGATGTCATTTCTGTCACCCTGCAGGCTGCCCTTTCCTGCCAGTCCCTTGGCTGTTTCTGTTCTTAAGTTTCCTCTGTGTGGACCACATGGCACGTTCTCAGTGTCTGATTCTCCGTTCCAGCATTCTGTGTGTGACTCATGCCCACCGCTGCCTGGTCAGGGCTCTTTCTCTTTAGATCTTTTTGCCATCTCTACTTTTACATAACGAAGGCAGGGATGAAGTGGGGCACAGTCCCTTCCAGGTTCCCACGGAAGATGGAAGATGGCACAGGCACAGAAGTACGCAGATACAGGCACAGATACCTTCACATACATGCACACATGCACCACAGTCCAGGCAGGACTGAGATACATGAACATATATAGACATTCAAGGCCACATGCGGATACATGTATGGCCACATACAGGTTCTGTACTTGAAACACATCCTTTGTGCACTGTCTGCACTGCAGTCAGATTGGCTGACTCATCAGATGCCACAATCTTTTTTTGTTGGTTTGTTTGTTTGTATTTTGTGTTCAAGACAGGATTTCTCTGTGTAATAGAGCCCTGGCTTTCCTGCACTCACTTTGTAGACCAGGCTGGCCTTGAACTCACAGAGATCCACCTGCCTCTGCCTTCTGAGTGCTGAGATTAAAGGTGTGACCATCTTTAGCTCCTTTTAACCACCAGCCAATAGTAAATATGAGTCAGAGGATTCTCTTAGGTGTCAAGGTGGCAGCTACCCTGTAAACAGAACCATCCTGGGCCTTCACACACAGAGAGCCACTGATTTTTCCAGGGAGATGTGAAGGCCTGTTTCAGACTAAGACATGCTACCCAAGAGGGTTAACTCCATCTTGCCCCTTAGACTCTGTTCCGTACTGGGCAGGTGATAAGCCATGTGCAGCCCAGGCCTGTGTGATGTCATCTCCCTCCTTAAGTTAGGGGTGCATTGCTCTGTGGGTGAGCTATCTACCCAGTGGGACAGGCGAGGAGATGAGTTCTCCAGGATCTGAGCATTGGGGCCCACATCTGCATGGCTCTTTTAAAGCAGGCACCTGTGCAGAAAAGCCAAGTGTCCTCCTTCTGCCATCCCAGTGCCATTCTGACTCATTTGGGACAGTAGGGATCCAGAGCAGGGCTCAGAGCTATTCAACCAGCCACCCGACCCCAAGACCGACAAGTAGAATCAGGCCAGCTAGCTAGTGAGATCCTGGCTAAGGGTTGATGTCCTAATGCATCTGCTTCTGGTGCCCTGCATGTGTGCTGACTGAGTGTGATGCGTGGACCTCACAGGCAGGTGAGAGCTAAGCCCAGGAGTGATGGTAATCAAGTAACACGTTCTGACACCAGCAGGTAGGCCACCAGAGGCCACCACGGCACGGTGGGGGAGCCAGTGAGCGCAGAAGAGCAAGCCCAGGGGGTGCTAAGCAGTGTTCTCTTTCTCCTTTCTCCTTGCCTGACTTTCTTGGTTTCCAGATTGTGGCACAGAAGAAAATGACACGCCCGCTGCTGTTGAGGTTCGGCCGGAATGCTGGCAAATCCACCATCACGGTGAGGCCTAGGGCTGAGGTTTTCCCTTTCCCCTAGTGGCTGCTGCGGGGAGGGCTGTCTCGGGAGGAGGTGAGTGAGGGCCGCACCAGTTGGAGTGCTGCTGTGTAGCTGCTGGGAGAGACCACAGCCGCCTCAGGGTCAGTGGCAGCTGAGGAAAGCGGGTGAGACCGGTGGCCTGGAGCCCATGGGTCCCGTGGTGTGACACACTCAGGTGATAGCAGAGGACATCTCTGGGAACAATGGCTACGTGGAGCTCTCCTTCCAGGCCAGGAAACTGGATGACAAGGTGAGACTAAGACCCACTGCATGTTGGACTCCGAGCCGCCTGTGAGCTGGCTCACTGGAGAAAAACCTAGTTCCTGCCCAGCACTGGCCTCCAAACTTCAGAAAGCAAGTGACAGGATGGCTGTGTGTGGAGTCCCTGGCATGCTGCTGTCACAGTCTTGGCTTAGACACTATGTTCATCGTTACTGCTGCATTTTACAGTCATCACTGTCATCGCCGTCACCTTCCCCAGCTATGTACACTTAAGACTCTCGCTGTGTGGGTAGAAAGCTTTTGTTTTGCACCGCAGCATGGCATGCGATCATCAAAGGACCTCTGGTAGAGTACACGTTAAGTGACAGGGAGATAGCCCCGGAGAGGACAGTAAAGTCACAGTCTTAAAATGGGACCGAGCCTGGTGCACTGGTTCTTCTCCTGGGGTGGGAACAGACCCTGCATAGGTATCTGTCTCCCTTGAGATATTTAAGCCTGGACAGTCAAGGGTGGGTGGGGTGTGAACAACTGTTTAGACACCAGGCAGCAGGAGGGAGGAATAGCAGGGCGGGAGGCAGTAAAAACACACCTCCGGAGAGGCCAAGGGTAGACACATCAGAAGATAGTGTAGGATCCAAGCGGTGAGTCCTTATCACTGAGGCCTCTCAGGGAATGTTTGTGACTTATTTTATGGCTGGGGAAATTGAGGCTGTGGGGAGGGGGTGAAACACTAAACTGTAAGGGATGGATGGGGCCAGCCTCAAGCCCAAAGTTGGCTAGCCCCTTGGCCAGCCCACCCTCTGCTGCCCCAGGACCTCTTCAGCAAGTCGGACCCCTTCCTCGAGCTGTATCGGGTCAATGACGACAGAAGTGAGCAGCTGGTGTACAGGACAGAGGTGAGGGTACCGCTGCCTGATGGCAGAGGGCGTCTGGGGTCAAGTGAAGTGGCCAGACATGCACCCAGCATCCTCCCAGACCGGGGGGGTGGGGGGAGTGGGGGAGATGGGACAGGAGGGGGGAATACCCTGGTCCTGCGGCTGTGGGGCCTTTACTCCCAAGACCTTCTCTACTCTCTTTCGGTGGATGGAATGGCTGGGTGGACTTGGCTCTCTGTCCACCCAAATTTAGCGTGGCAGCTTTGTTGTCACCGGTCCTATTTTTAGGGATACCTGCTTCCTCCTGCAGGGAAACAAGATTTTAGTTACAGCGGGGAGAGAGTTTTCTTTTTGAGACAAATTAATTTGAGTGAAAAGAATCTATTTAAGGTGCCCAGGTGGCTGGAGCAAGGTAGGCGATATTAGGGTCGGGGGTGGGGGGTGGGGGGGTATAGGGGACTGGGGGGTGGAGAGTGAGAACGCCTGGGCTATACCAGTTCTGTTTGAAGCTTGTAGCAGGCCTAGTCTCCTGATACTCTAGTCTCCATGGGGCAGGATACAGGCTGCCACCCACGTGTCCCTTACGCGCTGTTTAGCTCAGGACCTATGACTTAAGGACTCCAGAGCTCCCTGGGCCCCAGCTCCTTTGGGGTTCCCACCCAAGCCCGTCTTTTTGGCTCACAGGTAGTGAAGAATAACCTTAATCCAGTGTGGGAACCCTTCAAGGTATCCCTGAATTCACTCTGCAGCTGCGAAGAGACGCGGTCTCTGAAGGTAGGGAGGGATGAAGTAGCGGGCAGTACTGGAACCGGGGTCAAGGTTAGGTTGGGTGGAGGAATAGGGACTTGGCCGTGGGGGGCGGGACCAGGGCCTGTGGGGGCGAGGCCAGGGCGTGTGGGGGCGGGGTTAGGGCCCTGGGGGAGCGGGCCCAGGGCGTGTGGGGGCGGGGCCAGGGCCCGTGGGCAGGTGTCCAGTTCCTCCAGACCCATTGAGGCTTTGCAGAGTTAGGATTTGTGGATAAGGGGAGACCGAGGAGGGAAGTGATGATAAATGACAAGGCTGGAGGCCCCAGGTCCTCTGAGGAGCAGCCCACTGAGAGGCCTGGGCTCTCCAGTGCCTGGTCTGGGACTATGACTCCCGAGGGAAACATGACTTCATTGGCGAGTTCACCACCACCTTCGCAGAGATGCAGAAGGCCTTTGAGGAGGGGCAGGTAAGTTGCTGGCCCATCTCGGGCCACAGCTTCTGACTTGTTCTACCGGGTCTCTGGGAGGCTAGTCATTCTACCCCACCCCAGAGAAGGCATGATGGTGACAAAGTGCAGTGACACCTGCCAGAACAGAGGCCTGCAAGCAAGTGACCGTGTAAGCAACCATGTGCATCTCTGTGTCAAGGTGGGAGGGGCACCGTTCCTGGGACCTGCCTGACCCTCTGTAGCTGGGTGGGTGTGGTGGGAGAGTTGCCCTGGGTTCCTTCTTGGGCCCTGGTGTCCTCCAGGAAGAACAACTACAGGCTCAGACTATGGCCGACCTACCATGGTGCCCAAGGCTGCAGTGTGTGCACAAGCCGAGCTGGGTCCCTACCTTGCCTCATAGTCTCATCTACACAGCTCTTTTCTATTCCACTGTGTCCTTGACTGCTCCCCTGTGAAATGGGCATCTCCCCCAGAGAGGCCATCCTGACCTCCATGGCCAGCGTGGGCTTGTGCGCATGGCTGGAGACAGTCTTGTGGAGTGTGAGGTCACCAGCAAGATGGGGACTTCCAGGGGCTCCTGGTCCCACTGTGGGAGGGACCCGAGCACTGCTGCTCTGGGTAGGGTTTCTGCCTGTCCCTGTCCCTGTCCCTGTCCCAGGCCCAGTGGGACTGTGTGAATGCCAAGTACAGACAGAAGAAACGCAACTATAAGAATTCTGGAGTAGTGATCCTGGCAGACCTGAAGGTGAGCCTTGGGCCTGCTCAGAGCCCTTAGGGATATGGGTTGATGGGATTAGCGTCCCTGTTGTCAGATGGTTTTCAAGGGCAGAGTTCTGGGGTCCGGTGGGCTTCACTGTCAGGTCTTGAAATACCCGGGAAGGGGCTGGAGAGATGGCTCAGTGGTTAAGAGCACTGCCTGCTCTTCCAAAGGACCCGGGTTCAATTCCCAGCAACCACATGGCAGCTCACAACTGTCTGTAACTCCAAGATCTGACACTCCCACACCAACAGACATAAATTAAAATTAAATAAAATATTTTTAAAAAAAAAAAAAAAAAAAAAAAAAAGAAATACCCGGGAAGACTGAGGGAGGAGGCATGGGGAAGATGCCCCCACAGACTGCAGTGCTTAGGAGAGAGATGCCCAGTAGGCTGCCGTTGACACAGGCCTGCTATTCTGGGTGGAGTGGGGCGGGGTCAGGAGTCATGAGTGGCTTTGCCAATGGCATTGCCTGGAAGCTCCACAGGGTTCACTCCTTCCTGGATTACATCATGGGTGGCTGTCAGATCCACTGCACGGTAAGCCCTTGGTCCTGCCATGCATGCTGCCCCCAGCCAGCTGGTCGGGGACTGCTGTCAAACCCCTGAGTGCTAGCCGGTGAAGGAAAGGATGCAGGAGTTCAGCACCAGCCCGGGGCCACCCTCCCATGACAGCTTCCAGGCCTTACCTTCTATAAAATTATAGGGACAGGAGGGGAAAAAAAATTAAAGAGAAAAGACAGGAGTGAGTACTTAGCTAGCAAGGGCTGTAAAGCCTAGTTGGCTTGGCCTTGGGCAGACCACAGACAGTAGTAGGCTGGAAAGATGGTCCATCACAGACTCTGCTGCCTGTGTTCATGTACAGCTATACTGGGCAGCTGAAAGAGCCACGCCCAAGGTGGCCTTGAGGATGATGAGGTGGAAGGCATAGAGGGGACCACAGTAGTTAGGAAAAGTGAGCATTTCCATAGACCTTGTGTCTCTAAGGGGAGCTTAGCTCAAAGATTCTCCTAGAGGACAGGGCCCAGTCGCCCTGGGATTCCAGGGGTCTGGGTAGCCCCTCATCTCATAGGGGACAGTGAACAGTTCCAATGAACAGTCAAGCTTGCTTAGAACTATGGAATCCCGAGATGCTAGGTCCTTGGCATCCAGCTGGGCTGGGGTACCCTTTGCCTATCTGTTGGGGGGGGGGGGGGGGGGGGGGGGGAGTGGGAGGGCACGGGTGTGCAATGAAGTTCATCATCCTGAACGTTGCAGGTAGCCATCGACTTCACGGCCTCCAATGGTGACCCAAGGAACAGCTGCTCCCTCCACCACATCAACCCTTACCAGCCCAACGAGTATCTGAGGGCACTGGTGGCAGTGGGCGAGGTCTGCCAGGATTATGACAGGTGTGGCCCCAGCCATCTCTCTGGGCCAAGTGGGGCTTGCGGGGTGGGGGGCTCTTCTGAAGTGGTGCTATGATTGACACACGATGTGCCAGAGAGGGTCATCTCAAGCAAGAGTGGGGAGGATCTCTACAGCAGTCCGCCAGAGGCAGACAGTTTACCCAGTAGACACACGCAGCTCAACTGACCCCGGCAGTGGGTACAGAACCTTCAGGGGATGGGTGATGTGTCGTCTCTAACATGGCCACACACATCTTCACCATGACACAAACCTGGGATCGATTGGAAACCAGTGGTTTGTTTGTTTGTTTGTTTGTTTGTTTCCTGAGACAAGGTTTCTCTGTGTAGCCTTGGCTGTCCTGGACTCACTTTGTAGACCAGGCTGGCCTCGAATTCACAGAGATCAACCTGCCTCTGCCTCCCGAGTGCTGGGATTAAAGGCCTGCGCCACCACCGCCCGGCCCTGGAAACCATTTTATAGAGCAGAAGACAGTCATGGAGGTTGGGGTGATTGGCTAGGCAGGGGCTGAGAGCAAACGCAGGTAGTCTGGCCTCTGAGCTCCTTACTATGGCCCAGAGCCCCTACCCAGGGCCCCACCACCCCCCGCCTATGGAGCCCTCTCTCTCTGTGGGAGAGCAGAGGATATAGTGAGGGGAGGGGCAAAATAGGTACTCTTCAGTAGATATAACCTCGTGTCAGAAAGCCACCTAAGCAGGGTCTTCAGGCCTCGAGGAAAGACAAGGGAGCAGCTCCCAGCCTTCTACTGTCAGCTCTACCTTTTCCCACCTGTGCTCATGAGTGACCTCCCATTGCAGCTCCTCAGTTTCTCCTATGTGGCACACCTCTGATCCCTACTCCTGACCCAGCAAGGCCCAGGCCTCCTAGTCTCTCTTTAGTGTCTACCTTGACTCACCGCAGGGGCGGCCAGGTTCCTGAAGCCAACAGTTTTGCCTCTTTTCCAGTGACAAGCGATTTTCTGCTTTGGGATTTGGAGCCCGGATCCCTCCCAAGTATGAGGTAGGAGGGTCCTGGGCCCCTACCCCTATACCTACCTATCTCCCTAGACCTCCGCCTCCCCAGGAAGGAGTGTCTTGGGTACAGAAACCTGGGCGCCTCCATTCCCTTTTAGGAGAAGGGCAGAGGGAGGGGAGATCCTGGCCTATAGGCCAGAGAACAACTGTTGGCTTCTTGGGGGATGGAGCTATAGGCATGACACATGCTTTTATCGGAAGATCAGCGACAAGTCAGTATAAAGAGATGATGCTAGAAGAGAGGGTTTATTGGTTAATGTACCTTAGAAGAGGCAGTGCTGTTGGGTCCAGGCGCTAAAGTAATTGCCCAACATTAGTCTGGATGCCTGCCTGCCTCCCGCTTGGCTTCCTCCCCCATGGAGCTTTCTACATGGGCCCCAGAAGCTACAAACCAACTTCTCCTAATATAAGTGGGAATTGAGTGGTTCCTGGGAAGGTCCTGGCTGACTCTTGTCCCCACCCAGGTGTCCCATGACTTTGCCATCAATTTCAACCCTGAGGACGATGAGTGTGAAGGTAGGAGCTGGAGGTGGGTTTGGCATAGCGCTGCATTGGGCCAGGCTCACCCCTCTATCCCCTACAGGAATCCAGGGCGTGGTAGAGGCCTACCAGAACTGCCTGCCTAAGGTCCAGCTCTACGGCCCCACCAACGTGGCACCCATCATCTCCAAGGTGGCCCGCATGGCAGCAGCTGAGGAGCACACAGGGGAGGCCTCTGTAGGTGACCGGGAACAGGGACTGCATGCATCCAGCTGTGGCACCAGTTAACTCTGTGTGTGTGTGTGTGTGTGTGTGTGTGTGTGTGTGTGTGTGTGTGTGTAGTAGCAATGAGAAGCTGGGGACACGGTTATCTGGTGGTGCAAAGGCGGCCAGGCAGTATGGGGTGTCATGAGGGAAGAGCTCAGCTTGTCAGCTATGGCTCCCTCAAAGCTCCAGGCAGTCAGTTTTTATTTTGGGCAGAGGACTGAATTAATCACTTCAAAGTCAGCCCTTGGCTATCCAGGACAGACACTGGTTTACCTCAGTTTCCCTACCTTGTGTCCCCTCACACCAGACCACAGGTGTCATATAGCTTTCTTTTAGGCATCCTCGAAGTGCTTTAAAACGTTTGCTTAGGATTGCATTCTGCTCTTTGTAGCCCTGCGTGTATGATGCTGAGACACAGCTGGCCTGTTGCTTTCTCTTTTTTTTTTGAGACAGGGTTTCTCTGTGTAGCCTTGGCTGTCCTAGACTCACTCTGTAGACCAAGCTGGCCTTGAACTCACAGCGATCCGCCTGCCTCTGCCTCCGGAGTGCTGGGATTAAAGGCGTGTGCCACCACCGCCCGGGTGCTTTCTCTTAATTTTTCATTTTGGGAAAAAAAAAAATTGAATTTACAAGTGACCAGACTAGTGCACGCCTTCTGGCTCTCCACTTGGTCATAGTGTCTGCCAGTTTGCCGCTCTCCTGTCCCTCCCTTCACCACTGCAGGCTAGCTTTGGGTGAGTTCTTTCAGAGCAGATTGTAAAGTGACACCCAGCCTCTCACAGCCACCAAGCTCATTTTTATTTGGTGTTGGGGCACTGAGCCCAGTTTTCACACAATCGGCAGAAATGTAAACTTCATTGCCAGCCTAGGAAAGTTTTATTTTGTTTTCAGTGGTTTTGTTTGTTTTTTAAACAGGTCCTCACTCTGTGTATCTCCCAGGCTGGCCTGGAACTCACCGTGTAGTCTAGGTTAGCTTTGTGCTTGCAGCAGCTCTCCTGCCTCAGGCTCCTGAGCTGCCGCCACACACAGTTTCTCTTTTCTTTCTTTCTTTTCTTTTCTCTTTCTTTTTTTTTTGGAGGCAGGGTTTGTATAACAGCCCTGGTTGTCCTGGACTCACTTTGTAGACCAGGCTTGCCTTGAACTCACAGAGATCCTCCTGCCTCTGCTTCCCAAGTGCTGGGACTACAGGCATGTGCCACCATGCCCAGCTGAAGTTTTTGTTTGTTTTTAGGATTTGTTTATTTATTATGTATACAGTGTTTTGCCTGCACTCCAGAAGAGGGCACCAGATCTCATTATAGATGGTTGTGAGCTACCATGTGCTTGCTGGGAATTGAACTCAGGACCTCTGGAAGAGCAGGCAGTGCTCTTAACCTCTGAGCCATCTCTCCAGCCTGAGCAACAGTAATTTTTTAAAAAATTTTATTTATATACTTATTTTTTGGTTTTTATTTTTTTAATTTATTTATTTTTATTTTATGTGCATTGGTGTTTTGCCTACATATATATCTGTTGGTGTCATCTCTTTCTCTCTCTCTCTCTCTCTCTCTCTCTCTCTCTCTCTCTCTTTTAAATTTAATTCTATGTGCATTGGTATGAAGGTGTCAGAATCCCTGGAACTGGAGTTAACAGAGGGTTGTAAGCTGACATGTGGGTGCTGGGAATTGAACCTGGGTCCTTTGGAAAAGCAGACAGTGCTTTCAACCGCTGAGCCATCTCTCCAGCCCAAGCAACAGTAATTTACCATTAGGATTGTCATGAGTATTGTGTTGTACTTCAGCAAAGACAGTTTTAGCAAAGCATGACTGCTGCAGAGCTACACATGGGAGGGGCTCCTCCAGGAGGGGACTGGAGCTGGCTATGGTGTGTGTGTGTGTGTGTGTGTGTGTGTGTGTGTGTGTGTGT
>OU015753.1:5249689-5267355 GCA_907169655.1 Acomys percivali | reverse complement strand
ACTTCAGACTGTCTTTTTGGTTTTGAGGCAGGGTCTTATATAGGCTGCTTACTTGGGGGGGGGGGCGCTGGAAAGCTGTGCAACTGGGGGAGCCTGTCTGGAGCAAGAGTGAGGTCCAGAGGTGCCCAAATCCTTGAAATCATGTCCTGAGACTGGCAGGAACAGGACTTCTTCCCTGTTCTGGGTTTGCATGTCCTGGCACATGTAGCCTTGAAGCCCCTACCTCTGCCACCTTTGAGGTACCTTGGTGGCCAGGTTACAGGCTAAACTCCCTTTCTCCTCTCCCTTCCCCACCCCCCGTTTTTTCGAGACAGGGTTTCTCTGTGTAGCCTTAGTTGTCCTGGACTCGCTGGCCTCAAACTCACAGTGATCCACCTGCCTCTGCCTTCCGAGTGCTGGCATTAAAGGCAAGCGCCACCACCACCCAGCCAATGTTTGCAACCATTGTAAAGAGTATCTGTAATGAAATCTGGGAACCTCTCCCTTGGCTATGGCCAGTCAATTGTCCTTTGAGTATGAGGACTTGGGTTGCTAAGAGCAACCCTGTGGCTAGGACAGATCCTCCTTGGAGCTCTTACATACTTATCTTTCTTTTGTCTTTTCTTTCTTTCTTTCTTTCTTTCTTTCTTTCTTTCTTTCTTTCTTTCTTTCTTTCTTTCTTTCTTTCCTTGAGACAAGGTCTCTCTACATAACCCTGGCTATTCTGGAACTCATATGTAGACCAGGCTGGCTTTGAACTCATATCCACCTGCCTCTGCTTCCTTACTGCTGGGACTAAAGGTGTGTGTCACTATGCCCGGTTTCATGTAGTTATCTTAACAGATAGACAGTAGAGACCCTGCTCTCTACTGTGTGGGGGGTGGGGACACATTTCTGCCATACCTTTCTGCTTGCTCTAAGCTCTCTGAAAAGGGCTCTTCAGGAAGCTGGGAGGATGGCTCAGTTGGAAAAAAAATAGCTTGCTGCACAAGTATGAAGCCTGTAGCTTGGATCTTTAAAACTTGAATAAAAAGACAGGTCCACTGTGGGCATTTCTAATTTCAGCACTGGTAGGCAGAACCTGGTCATGGAACTCCAGGTTTAGTGAGAAACCCTATATCAAAAAATGCAATAAAGATGTTGAGACATAGCTCAGCAGTTAAGAGCACTTGATGTACCGGGCGTGGTGGCGCACACCTTTAATCCCAGCACTTGGGAGGCAGAGGCAGACGGATTGCTGTGAGTTCAAGGCCAGCCTGGTCTACAAAGCAAGTTCAGAACAGCCAAGCATACACAGAGAAACCCCATTAAAAAAAAAAAAAGCACTTGCTGTTCTTCCAGAGGACCCAAGTTCAGTTCCTGGCACCTAAACTGGAAGCCATTTCTGGCTTCCAAAAGTACTCATACCTGTGCATACACATAAATAACACGCAAGTAAAATATTTTTCAAAGGCTTATCTTAAAAAAAAAGATGAAGATTGATTGAAGAAGATATCTAATGTTTTGTTGTTGTTGTTGTTGTTTTAATCTAGACAGGGTCTCTCTGTGTAGCCCTGGCTGTTCTGGACTCACTTTGTAGACCAGGCTGGCCTCCAACTCAGAGATCTGCCTGCCTCTGCCTTCCGAGTGCTGGGATTACAGACGTGCACCACCATGCCCTGCAAAGACACCTGATGTTAATCTCTGGCTTCCATAGGCATGGACATATAGTGCATACATATTTATATGCACATGTGCACACATACAGACACACGCAAAGGGCTCTGTAGGATGGGACATGCAGGGTTGAATCAAAGAAATCAGGAGTAGAGTGGACCTGTGGGATTCAGGTTATGTGAAGTTCTAGGGTCGGGGTGTGAGAGAGCCTCGGCTGTAACAGGCCCCCAGACCTTAGCACAACTGAATCCATGATAGAAGAACCATTCAGGGCCGTAAAACTCAGCACGTAGACAACACTACCAAAATGAAAACAAAGACCCAAATCCATCGAAGTCCACAATTCTGGTAAAGTCTCTAAATGCACTAATCCTGCTTTTTGGCTTCTGCAGTTCTGCTTCTGGCTAGCTGTTCATGTTAACTAAAGTATGTGAACCTGGCATTCACTATGTAGACCAAGCTGGCCTTGAACTCATAGAAGATCCATCTGCCTCTTCTTCCTGCAGGCTGGGATTAAAGGTGTGTGCCGCCACACCCGGAAGATACAGAATTCTTGCTAAGCATGTGTGAGTCCTTGGCTTCAGTGCCCCGTGCTGTAAATCAGCCTTGCTTCCCCTCTGCAAGGTGTGTTTGATGTCTCCACCCTCAAGCTCTATTTACCCCTGGTCATTCTGGGTAGTGTAGTCACTCTGGCCTCTTTTTTTTTTTTTTAAGCATGAGGGTGTCAGAGCCATTGGAACTGGAATTACAGACAGTTGTGAGCTGCCATGTGGTTGCTGGGAATTGAACACAGGTCCTTTGGAAGAGCAAACAGTGCTCTTAACCACTGAGCCATCTCTCCAGCCCCCCAGTCACTCTGGCCTCTTGGCTGGACTGGCAAGCCTGACAAGGATTTGCATCTAAAATTTCACCCAAGAAAACAGAGAAGCAGGGCTTGTTCCTTCCCTGCCTCTCCCATGGCACGCTCCATTTTGCCCCTGAATTTCATTTCCGGGGTGTCTTCCTTCCCAACTCTCTTGATGGCTCCTGGGCTTGACTTTTGACACCAAGACCCTGAGGGAGACAGCTGGCTGGTCACAGTACTCTAGCAGCCTGCCTCAGGCCTGGGACATCCCTGCTGGGGTGCACGGCTGGGACTGAGCACTAGACACATGTGCCACAATGTCCAGGATGCCAATTCTTGGCATCTGGATGCCTTCGTATCCTTCCATGCTGGCACAGGCAAAAGTGGTACAGCTTCCAGCCCTGCACTCAGACCCTGAAGGGTCCCCACTCTCTTGTGGCCTCATAGCTTCTCTTGGCTGAGCTGTGGCCTGGAGCAGGAAACAACCATCATCACACTGCCCTATCTCAAATAAAAAACAGGGATCCTTTCCAGTCGTTGAGCCAAGGCCAAAGGTCTAGAGAGGGTTGATCTCATTGCAGTGTGTGAGCAGACAGATTGTAGGACAGGCTCTAAATGAAAACACGACTGAGCTCTGAGTCAATCTGTACTGGAGCCAGCTACTTGGATCAAGGCTCTCCTTGGCTTCCAGCCAGGACTGGCTTTCTGTCATATTGCCATTAGCGTATTCCATGGAACGGAGGCAGACGGGCAGCACACAGCAATGGGGAGGACTAGAAAGGACTTTGCTGGCACCACTTGGGCCTGGTTATGCCCAGGGCTGCCGTCCCTCCTTCCCAGAGCAGAAGTTTGCTTCTGCGCACATGTGGCTAGGACAGCAGACATCCTGGTGGGAGCCCCAGTGAGTGGGCCGAGATTCTCCCATTACTCGGGTTGGTTGGTGTTTGTTCCCAGTGTTGAAATGACTTCTCTGGGCTAGACTAGGTGTCCCAGGGCACCCCACAGGCGCTCCCTATTTTCTACATCTTTACTTTACCCTCTAGAAGAATGATCCTGGGGTATAAGGTCTAGGGAAGTCATGTGTGGAGGTTCTGAAGAAAGCTTTGGGACTGCAGCCCAGTGAAGGGCCGTGCTCTAGAGGAAAAAAAAAAGAGGGTCCTGTGGGTGTATCTCCATCTTCGCCCTCAGGTCCCAGGGTAGGGATGTAGGACACAGATCCGGGTGGAGCTGAGACAGAATCTGCACAGCATGGCCCGGAGCTTTTATTGCTAGACCGGGGCATAGCCCAGGAGGACAATGGGGGCCAGGGGGCCAGCGGGCCAGGGAGGCAGGACTGTGGGAATCGGTCAGAAGGGTCAGTCCATGTGCCAGGGCAGGCAGAGGCCAGAGTCACCCATCTCGGACTGGTATACAGCGTTGAACTTCTTATCCAGCTCAGGAGTAAAGTGTTCCTTCCAGCTCCCCACAACACCTGGAGGAGTAAGAGCAGACGGCATGAGTCAGGCAGGGAAAGGAGATGACAAGAATACACCACAGCTAGCCCCTGAGGAACCGGCTGCTGTCTCTCCATCGCCATATTCGGAACTGTGTCCTGTAGGAAGCACGTGCACTGTCTACCTGCTACCTGGGAACATGACTGGACTTAGAAACCTGGGTAAGCGGTGATGATGGTTCCCTGATCTAGTGTCCTGGGAGAGTGTGGGAGCAGAGCCCATGCTGGTTTGAATAGGTATGATCCCCATAGACTCATGTGCTTGAATGCTTGGCCCATAGGGAGTGGCACTATTAGGAGGTGTGGCCTTGTTGGGGTGGGTGTGGTCTCGGTGGGGGTGTGGCCTTAGAGTGGGTGTGGTTTTGTTATGGGAGGTGTGGCCTTGGAGTGGGTGTGGCCTTGTTGGGGGAGATGTGGCCTTGTTGGAGTGGCTGTGGCCTTGCTGAAGGAAGTGCGTCCCTGTGGAGCAGACTTTGAAGTCTTTTATGCTAAATCTACGCTCAGCGTGTAGCAGGCAGTCTCTCCCCAGTTGGCTGTCTACAAAGCGAATCCAGGACAGCCAAGATAACAGAGAAACCTCCTGAAAAAAACCAAAAAATTAAAAAGTGAGGGTTCACTGTTCCAGGCTGGGCCCTGGGCACGTGGATGGCGGCTGGGAGGAGGGTGGCCTACCTTTCCTCAGGAACTTGCCCTGGCTCTGGTCCATGATCTCCTTGCCCAGGAGGCTGTAGTTGACCATGTTGCTCTCACTCATGAAGGAGAAGCTGCAGTGCTCCAGTATGGTGTCCACCTCTTTGGGTCCCAGGGTGCGCCCCAGGAATTCACTTAACTTCTGGATGGTAGGGCGAGGCTCCTGGGCCCAGAGGAATGGACACATATTGAAGACATAACAACAATACAAGTAGGGACTAGAGACACAGCTCGAAGGTTAAGAGTGTATACCGCTCTTGCAAAGGTCCCAAGTTTCTAGCACCCTGTAACTCTAGCTCCAAGGGATCCAAGGCACAAATATCCACATATACACATACATATACACATGCAGTTAAAAAAAAAAAAAAGCTGGGCAATCCCAGGACTCAGGAGGCAGAGGCAGGTGGATCTCTGTGCGTCTGAGGCCAGACTGGTCTACAGAATGAGTTCCAGGACACTCAGGGCTACATAGAAAGGCACTGCCTCAATACTTTCCCCCTACCCCAATATGTATTCAAAAACAGTACAAGTAAGTAGAAGTGTGAACAGTCATGTTCAATTCAATATTATCCATTATAGGAAGTAGCTGGAAACAGCATAAAATCCAAACATGAAGGGAATTATTTTAGCTATGTCTATAGCACAGAATATTTCATACTCATTAAGAATGCATGGGTGGACACCAGGCGTGGTGGCACATACCTGTAATCCCAGCACTCGGGAGGCAGAGGCAGGCATATCTCTGTGAGCTCGAGGCCAGCCTGGTCTACAAAGTGAGTCCAGGACAGCCAAGGCCACACAGAGAAACCCTGTTTCAGAAAAGAAAAAAAAAAAATTGGCTTGCAGGCAAAATGGAGGAGTTTTTTTGTTTTTCTTTGATTAATGATTGGTGTGGGAGAGCCCAGCCCACTGTGGGACAGAAATTAAAGCCCAGAGAGACACAGAGGGCACTCAGGGTGGCTGGTCTCAGTTCCTGTCAGGAGCCTTGCCTGAGCAGTGTCCAATCGGGCCAGCACCACCAATTCCCAAGGACTGGAAGCAGGGTATAAAAACCTTGAAAAATCAAATCTCACGCATTAACATATTTTTATGTTTATATTGAGCTTAAGAAAAAAAAACTGAGCTTTAATTTCTGTGTTCATATTTATTTTGTATTTTTGTAAACTCATTTGGTTGCAAGCGCCTATACCTATTGATATAAATCTGTTCATGGCCATCTTTGTTTTTCTTGTTCTAATGTCTTGAGGCCAAACCAGCGCTGTCTACTGGGGGCAAATGTGTACAGTTTCTAAGACCCAACAGATCTTCAATTCCCAAAAAATCCCTTGGCACACACCACCTCAACAGCTGGAGCCAAGGCTGCAGGGAAGGAAAGGTCAGCCTTGTGGATGTAATTTAAAACACACTGTGAAGAAGTGGATTTCGCCTTGTTATTCCGAGTTAAAAAAAATCTTGCTGTTTACACATAATATTGGAACAGCTCAGAGAACTCAAGGTTCTCCAGCACCGTGCATGCCTCTGCTGGCTGTGCCAGGGTGGGGGGAGTAAGCGGAAGGCCTGTCTGTTCCTTCAGAAAGTGCAGGGGCTGAAGGGAAAAGCAAATGGGGGGGGGGGGAGAGTAGGGAGGGGAGTGTGTGCATGCGCCAGGGCTGCTCGGAGAAGCCTACCTAAATTTTCAAATGCAGTCAAATACGAATCAGAGATCACTTTGATTAATAAACACAGAAATCACATTAATAGACTGAATGCACAGCTTAGGGCCCAGGGGGCGATCAAAGAGGGTGGTTAGTGCTCCATTTCCACCAAGTGGGGTCCAGGGATCGAACCAGGCCAACAGATGCTGCTATCCACCGAGCCAGCTCTCTGGCCCCCTACATGTGTTGTGGTTGTTGTTTGTTTTCGTTTCTACTCAGTGTGTGTGTGTGTGTGTGTGTGTGTGTGTGTATGTGTCTGTGTGCGCATTTAGAGGCCAGAGGAAAATCTCAGGTGCCATTCCTTAGAGAAGCTCATCTCGTTTTTTTTTTGAGAAAAGGTCTAACACAGGCCTTCAACTCACCAGACAGACTGAGCTGGCCAGGCGGTGAGCCATCCGCATCTGTTTGTTTTGGGCTCCCCAGCATGTATCACTAAAGCCTGGCTTTTTAATGCGGGTTCTGGGTGTCAAACGCAGGTCCTCATACATGTTTCAGGAGCACCTTAACAACTTAGCTACTTCCCAAGTCCCACAATATTAAAATTGTAAGTGTACATTAGGAATTCTTGGGGCCGGAGAGATGGCTGAGTAATTGAGCACTTGCTGCTCTTCCAGAGGATACAGGTTCAAATCCCAGCACCCATGTCAGGCAGCTCACAACTGCCTGTAACTCCAGCTTCGTGGGATTCAGTGTCTTCTTCTGGTCCCCACTGACACTGGAAGATGCATACACACACAAATAAAATGAATTAAAAATTCTTGAAATTCAGCCGGGTGGTGGTGGCGCACGCCTTTAATCCCATCACTTGGGAGGCAGAGGCAAGCGGATCGCTGTGAGTTCGAGGCCAGCCTGGTCTACACAGCGAGTCCAGGAGAGCCAAGGCTACACAGAGAAACCCTGTTTCGAAAAAAAAAAAATCTTGAAACTCATGTTGGAGAGCTAAGAACACTCATTTGCAGGGACTAGAGAGATGGCTCAGAGGTCAAGAGCACTGGCTGCTCTTCCAGAGGTCCTGAGTTCAATTCCCAGCAACCACATGGTGGCTCATAACCATCATAATGAGATCTGGTGCCCTCTTCTGGTGTGCAGGTGTACATACAGGCAGAATACTGTATACATAATAAATAAGTAAATAAATCTTTTTTAAAATTTCATTGTAGCCAGGTGCAGAGCAGCACACCTGTAGTTCCAGCACTCAGAGGGGCAGAGGCAGGTGGATTGTTATGAATTTTCTCTCTGTCTTTTTTTGTTTGTTTTTTTTTTTTGTTTTTTGAGACAGAGTTTCCCCCCGTAGCCTTGCCTGTGACTATCCTGAACTCTCTCTGTAGCCCAGGCTGGCCTCGAACTCACAGCGATCCACCTTCCTCTGCCTCCTGAGTGCTGGGATTAAAGGTGTGTGCCACCGGAGTGCTATGAGTAGTTATTGTTCTTGCTGAGGACCTGAGTTTGATTCCTAGCACCCACATGGCGGCTACAGCCATCTATAACTCCATTTCCAGGGGATCTAATGTCCATTTTCTGGCTTCCTTGGGCACCAGGCACACACGTGGTACATAGTCATATATATCATACATGGAGACAAACACTCATCACGTAAGATAAAGTAAGATTTGCTTCAAAGTCCTACCAACAAGTCCTACGAGGACTGTTACTTTTGGAAAGCTGAAGGCAGGAGAGTTATGAAAGTGTCAGTATCGCCGGCAGTCCTGTCTTAGGAAAACAAGCTCTGCAGAATGTTCTGGAAGAGCTGGGGATGCCAGGGCTTTGACTGAGGGCGAGTTGGCTGTAGGTGGCGGCCTGTGGGATATGTGGAGGGGGCAACCCACCTGCTTCAGCTCCTCATAGGTGATAAAATACAAATTCAGGTCTTTCTGGAGGCCCAGCCATCCCTTCACGTGGTCAAACCAGGAGCCGAAGAAACCTGAGGAGGGAGGAAACGGAGGAGGCGCTGCAGCTGCGGAAGCTGGGCTGAGGTGGCAGGAGCAAGGAAGCAAAGGCGCTACCGGTCAGGTGGGTGATGGGGTGGGGCGGGGCGTCTCTGAGAGCCCCTCAGTGCCTGAGACCCACCTGTGCCCTCGAGAAACTCGTCCACAAACTCTTCGAAGGAGCCCGGGTTGGGCAGGAAGCCGGCTATTCCGTGAAAGTGGTAGTATGAAACCAGGACGTCCTTGGGGTTCCGTGCCATGTACACCACCTGGTGGGCAGAGTCCTGAATCTCAGGGCTCTGCGGTGCTCGGGACTTCCCCAGCTGAGGCCCGGGTTAGAAGTGGGGCGTGGGAAGAGTTGCACAGTGCTGTCCTGGAGCCCCCAACACAGCAATGAATGGTAAAGTGGATGCCGGGCATGGGCCACACCTGGTCACTGAGTGGCAATAGGCAGGAGTCCTGTCTGGCTAGTGAATGGATGCCTTCTGGGGGCATATTTTGGTTTCTTTATTATTACATTTAAATTGTTTTGTTTTTAAATAGAATGACATTGTTATTTTATTTGAAATAAAGTAGCGTTGTTATTCGTTCCCTCTGGCTCCAGGCAGCTTGTGGCCCTTATCTCCCAACAGGTGTAAGGGGGCCTTGCCTATCAAGGTTCCACCGTTTTCCACTGTTAGGAGGGCGGGTGTAAACCTGTGTCTGATAGACCTACTTGGGTCTCTCTGGTTCCTCCCCACCAAGAGGGCTACTCTGACAGTCACTCCACCTGGGCCAGGTGCTACCAGCCTGGCTCGCCCCACCCCCTCCTTCTGGCCTGGAAGAGGCTTCCTATTGCACAGGCTACCTCAGGTCTAGCCTGGGTCTGACGCTGCTGTGGTCTCTACTCACCTACGCTCCACGCTCTTCACCCCAGGATTTGAAGGTAAAGTCTGGATCCTTCCGACCCTTTTGACCCCATCTTGACTCTTATGAGACGCTTAGGAGCCAGAAGGCGCCTGTTCCTTACCCTGGCCTTGGACTTCATTAGAGCTGGGGCCAGGCCTCTGGCGTTGATGTGGGAGGTGAACAGGCGAGGCCAGGAAGCATTAAGATTGGACAGGAGGCTGCTGAAGGAGACATGCTCTATCCAGGGCACTCGGGCCCAGTTGGGGAGGTGGTGGATAGGCCACAGGTCACCCTCACAGAAGATCAGGCTCAGGATCTGCTGCATCCATGTGGTACCTGCAGTGGGTGGGAGTCAGGGTGGGGCAGGTGAGGGGGCGTGGCCGCTTCTGCATAAGACAGTCAGTCACATGTTCTCATTCTCCCCTCAGAGAAACAGATCTATTGGATGCATTTACTTATTTATTTTGATTTTTCCAAGACAAGGTTTCTCTGTGTCACCCTAGCTGTCCTGGACTCACTCTGTAGACCAGGCTGGCCTCAAACTTGGAGATCTGCCTGCCTGTGCCTCCCAAGTGCTGGGATTAAAGGCGTGTGCCACCACGCACAGCTGGTTGCATTTTTTAAAAAAAGATTTATTTATTTATTAAGTATACAGTCCCCTGCCTGCTTGTACCCCTGCAGGCCAGAAGAGGGCATCAGATAACATTGTAGATGGTTGTGAGCCACCATGTGGTTGCTGGGAATTGAACTCAGGACCTCTGGAAGAGCAGACAGTGCTCTTAGTCTCTGAGCCATCTCTCCAGCCCTTGGGTGCATTTTTAAATGGTGTAAACAGGATGGTGAAGATGTTTTTGTTTTTGTTTGTTTTTTGTTTTTTGTTTTTTGAGACAGGGTCTCTCTATGTAGCCTTAGCTGCCCTGCACTCACTTTGTAGGCCAAACTGGCCTCGAACTCACAACAATCCGCCTGCCTCTGCCTCTCGAGTGCTGGGATTAATTAAAGGCATGCGCCACCACCCCCGGGATGGTGAAGATTCTTAAGCAAGCCTGGTCCTGTACTCTTACTATCTTCCATAGACCACAGAACCCACAGCTGAGTGCTCTGCCACTTTCTTCCATGTTCCTCTTCCCAGCTTGAGACCTTAATCAAGGTTTGTTTGTTTGTTTGTTTGCTGAGACAGGGTCTCTCTACATAGCCTTAGCTATTCTAGAACTTACTCTGTAGACCAGGATGGCCTTGAACACAGAGATACACCTGCCTCTGCCTCCCGAATGCTGGGATTATAGGTGTGCGCCACCATGCCCGGCTCTAAAAACCATGTTTTGTTTTGGGGATAGGCTCAATAGAAGATCATGAAGCCCTAGGTTTTAGTTTTTGTGCCATGGGCGTTACAGGGGAGGGAAAGTAAGAAAGGAAGAGAAAAGAAAAGCATGGGCTGGAGAGATGGCTCAGAGGTTAAGAGCACTCGCTGTTCTTCCAGAGGTCCTGAGTTCAATTCCCAGCAACCACATGGTGGCTCACAACCCTCTATAATGAGATCTGGTGCCTTCTTCTGGTGTGCTGGTGTGTAGGTGTACTTGCAGACAGAACATTGTATACATAATAAATAAACCTAAAAAAGAAAAGAAAAGAAAAAAGCACGCTTTGGAAGAAAATCACAAGTCTTGGAACTGGAGAAACAGTCCAGTGGTTAAAAGCACTGGCTGCTCTTCCAGAAAATGTAGGTTCAGTTCCCCGCATGCAGCTCACAGTTCTCTGTAACTCCAGCTCCAGGATGTGTGACCACCTCTTCTGGCCTCTTCAGCACCAGGCATGCATGTATCAATAAGGCAAGCATGGTTGGGCATGGTGTCGCTTGCCTTTAATCCCAGCACTCGGGAGGCAGAGGCAGGGGCATTGATGTAAGTTCGAGGCCAGCCTGGTCTACAGAGAGAGTCCAGACCAACCAAGACTACACAGAGAAACCCTGTCTCAAAACAAAACAATAAACCAAACAAACAAAAAAGACAAAGTAGCCGTCTACATAAACAAGTCACAAACAATGCTTTTCTAAAATTAAAAACAAGGGGCTGGAGAGATGGCTCAGTGGTTAAGAGCGCCACCTGTTCTTCCAAAGGTCCTGAGTTCAATTCCCACCAACCATATCTCGGTTCACAACCATCTGTAATGTGATGTGAATCCATCTTCTGGCCTGCGGGTGTGCATGCAGGCCGAACACTGTATACATAATAATAAATAAATCTTTAAAAAAAATTAAAAACAAAAAAGAAGAAATCAGTTGTCCTCATGCGCCCCCCAGTAGCAACTTTGAGGTGTAACAGTGGAGAAAAGCCTACTACAGCAGTGACAGAGAGCAACAGGAAGAAACGGAAAAACTGTGTGGGAAGAGTGTTCCCGCCTCTGTGAAGATATGGGGGTGGGCTGGGCAGATGGAGAATTCTCTGTCCTTAGACAGGATGTCTTAGCAAAATAAACCGACCAGTTCTCCCATGTTAATCTGTAAATTAAACACAATTCCAATAAAAATACCCTCAGGTTTCAACAGTTGGGCAAATTGGTGCTGAAATTACACTGAAAAGAAACACACGGCAGCCGGACCTCACAACACAAGTGGAGCTGAGTGGGGAACAGTACATGGCTCCTGTGGCAGCCAAGTGACAGACACAAGTGTGGCCAGGAAGGGGCAGCTCAGAGCTGTGGTCCAGTGCAAGCCCTCTGGCTCCCAAGAGTAGCCATTTGCCAAAGACACCACACGGGTATAAACTAAGTGTGAAAGCTGCAAACAAATAGGCAACTTCTTCGGTATTTGGTGTTTTGGACCGGGTCTCACTATGTGGCTGCAACCGTAGCTGTTCTGGCACTCAGTATGGAGACCAGGCTTGCCTCAACCTCACGAAGATCCACACGCACTGCCGCACTCTGTGGCAAATTCTTTTAGCATGTTCCTACAAAGCAAAATATCATTGACCCCACTCAAACTCAGGCAAGCAAGGCTGACAGTCCTTGCTGGCCAGCAGGAAAGCTCGAGTCTAAGTATCTCTGAGAGGCCTGTGTGTTGGCGGAAGGTGGGAGGCTAAAGGGACAGACTGCTGGGAGGTCTTTGGGTCATGGAGGGGTGTCGTCTGAGAGGACCCCAGTCTTTTCTCCTTTCTTCTGAGATGGGTCTTGTGTTAAGCTTCTGGTTTCCGTGCCTCCATCACGTGAGTGCCTGAGTGCTGGGATTACAGACCCGTGCTGCCATGCCAGCTTGATTTGTTGCCAGGCTTCAAACTCTGAGCCTTGCCCACACTTGTGAGCATTCCTTCCAATTTACCTGTATCCCTAAGCATCTTCTTCTCATCTTTTTATTTTATTTTATTTTGGTGTGGTTTTTTTTGTTTTGTTTTTGTTTGTTTGTTTGTTTTTGAGACAGGATTTCCCTGTGTAGCCTTGCCTGTCCTGAATTCGTTTTGACCAGGCTGGCTTCGAACTCACAGAGGTCCACCTGCCTCTGCCTCCCCAGTGCTGGGATTACAGGCATATGCCACTGTGCCTGGCTTGTTTGTTTGTTTGTTTGTTTGTTTCAAGACAGGGTTTCTCTGTGTATCCCTGGCTGTCCTGGCCTTCCTTTGTAGACCAGGTTGGCCTCGAACTCACAGCGATCCACCTGCCTATGCCTCCGGAGTGCTAGGCTTAAAGGCATATGCTACCTCCCTCTTATTTTTTGCTACTTGGGATGGATCTCAGCGCCTGTGCATGCTATGTGAGCCACTGTGTTGCTAGCCCACACCCTTGTCCCTTCCTCTTCCTCCTTTTCACTTCTCAGTCTTTGCATTTGTTTTTTTTTTTTTTGTTTTTTGAGACAGGGTTTCTCTGTGTAGCCTTGGCTGTCCTGGACTAGCTTTGTGGACCAGGCTGGCCTCGAACTCACAGTGATCCACCTGCCTCTGCCTCTGCCTCCCAAGTGCTGGGATTAAAGGCGTGTGCCACCACGCCCGGCCTTCACTTCTCCGTCTTAAAGAGTGAATTTGCTCTGCCAAGCCCACTCTACCACGATGCTGCACAAGACCAAAGCCAGGGACATGATTGGGATCTCCAGTAAACTGGCTTTATAATCTGATTATTGTAGATGTTTTTCAGAGTGAGAGAAAGCTGACTCATTCACCAACTGCTAGCTAGTCAATGCAGAATGATGATTTAGAAAATCTCTGCTGGGCTGGAGAGATGGCTCAGAGGTAAGAGCACTGTCTGCTCTTCCAGAGGTCCTGAGTTCAATTCCCAGCAGCCACATGGTGGCTCAAACCCATCTACAGTGAGATCTGACGTCCTTTTCTAGCCTACAGGCATACTTGCAGGCAGAACACTGTATATGTAATAAATAAATAAAATCTTTTAAAAAAGAAAAAGAAAAGAAAAGAAAAAGAAAATCTCTACTGCCTGGAGTAGTGGAGCACAACTTTAATTCAAGTACTTGTGCAGGTGGAGGCAGGAGGATCTCTATGAGTTCAAGGCTTGTCTGGTGTATAAAGCAAGTTTCAAGCCAGCCAGAGCTACATAGTGAGACCCTCTCTCAAAAAATGAAAAAAAGAAAAGAAAAGAAAACAGTTTTAGTGTCTTCATAAGACATTTTCTTTCCTTTTTTGTAAAAATATTTTTATTTAATTTTAATTTATGTACATTGGTGTGAGGGTGTCAGATCTTGAGTTACAGACAGTTGTGAGCTGCCATGTGAGTGCTGGGAATTGAACCCCGGACCTTTGGAAGAGCAGACAGTGCTCTTAATCACTGAGCCAACTCTCCAGCCCATAAGACATTTTCACTGCAGTAATGCCACAGTGCTCATGTTGGCAACAGTAAAGTAAGGCAACTGTAACAATGAAGCAACAACGCTCCGCAACAGGGCTATGGGAACACATTGTTATAAAAGCATCTTAGGCCGGGGCATGGGGGCACATGCCTTTAATCCTATCAGAGGCAGGTGAATCTTATTGAGTCCTAGGCCAGGCTGAGTTCCAGGATAGCCATGGCTACATAGACTCTGCCTCAAAACAAAACAAACCCGTAAATAAATAAACACATTTTAAAAACCTAAATAAGCAGCCTGGTCTACAAAGTGAGTCCAGGACAGCCAAAGCTACACAGAGAAACCCTGTCTTGAAAAACCAAAAAACCAAACCAAAAAAAACAAAACAAAACAAAACCCAAAACCCTAAATAAGTAAACAAATACACCACACGCCAAGAGCCAAGATGAATGGAAACAATCATCTCTTCCATCTATAATTTAGTGACTTTTTTCTCTTTGTGTCTCACCTGGTCCCAGGCTGGGGACCACTGCTTGTTCCCCACGCCAACAAAGGCTGCTCTGTCCCTTTATTCTGGGAGCAGTGGAAACTGGGGTGTGGGAAGTTTGAGGGGGCACAAGCCACCCTGACACCCTCCCCCCGGGACACTCCCAGCCTTAACACTTTTTCCATGTTTCCTGAAACCTGACCTCACCCTGTGCCAACAGCAAAGCTGGTCTGAATTGCTTTCCCTTCCTCATACTTTCACAGATTTGTTTTTTCCACAAACCGTGGCAACCTGAGATGACTTTGGCTTTTCCTTATTAAGTTGAAAATGTGCCTTTTTAGGGAAGGAAGCTCTTTCTGGCTTCTCTGGCTTGGACAGCATTATTGCTCATGCTTTGAGGCTTGAGGGCAACATGAATCCTGGACTCTGTGGCCATGGATTTGATACCTGGGAGCTTTGCTAAGAAATTAACGGGGGGCAGTAACTTATGCAGCGTAGATACAACAGAGAGTTCAAATTCTGGGTTGGATGAAGCAAGCAGTGTGAAGTTTTTATAGCACAGTTTAAAACAGAACTTAGTGATTTCTAGAATTTTTCCTTTAATATTTTTAGACTATTACTGAGTACGGGTAACTGAGATTACAAATAAGGTGGAGCCATTGTGTGTATGACCTGACTATACCAAGGAGATATAAAAGGCGTCAACTGAGGGCTGGGCATGGTGGCTCACGCCTTTAATCCCAGCACTCGGGAGGTAGAGGCAGGCCGATCGCTGTGAGTTCGAGGACAGCCTGGTCTATAAAGTTAGTCCAGAACAGCCAAGGCTACACAGAGAAACTCTGTCTCGAAAAACCAACCAAACAACCAAACAACCAAAACAACAAAAACAAGAAAGAAGGCACCCTTTGCTGGTGTCACCTTCAGGGATAGCAAATCCTCTAGGGACCTCCCTGGGAATGGGAAGGCACAGGGCTTTGCTTCACTTCTCTGGCTTCCAGGATAGGGAGGAAAAGTGTGCCACCTTTTCTAAGTCACACAGAAGCAGTCTAAGACAAGCCAGAAAAGACTCTTCAGAGCAGACATGGCCCATCTCCCTCTTCCCTGCCCCCCTCCCCCCCTGCACCCCCCTGCATCCCGCCTGGGCCTAGTTGAAGGACTGAGGCAGTATTGTAGCCTACTTCAGGCCAGGGTCAGCTCTGTCTGGATCTGCTCATGCAGTTTCTGATGCTCTGTCCCCTCCCTTCACCCCCATACAGGGACACTGACCCCCCTCTGATCCCCTGGATCTTAGACTCAGATCCCATAGCTCTGCTGCCCTGTCCTGTAGGAGAATAGAGAGGGAGCTGTAGGCACAGCCTAATGGATCCCAGCCCACCCACAGCATTCCTTCTGGTGGGAAGCCCCGCCCACAGACCAGCCAGTGACAGGAGGGGTCTGATCCAGGGAGCAGGGGGGTGGGGACAGGGCGGCTGGGAAGTGGGATAGCTATGCAGAGTGGAGGGGTAGCAAGGCTGATGAAAGAGGAAGAGGCAGCAGGAACGTGGAGAAGGGGCATTTGGCCCCTATCTGCTGAACTGTTGGTTCACCTGGGTCATTGGTAGGTAGCCCAGGTGGCCCAGGTGGCCAAATCATGAGGCAGATTGTACTTTTTTTTTGTTGTTTGTTTTGTTTTGTTTTTTGAGGCAGGGTTACTCTATGTAGTCTTGATTATCCTGGACTTGCTTTGTAGACCAGGCTGGCCTCGAACTCACAGCTTTTTTTTTTTTTTTTTGAGACAGGGTCTCTCTGTGTAGCTTTGGCTGTTCTGGACTCACTTTGTAGACCAGGCTGGCCTCGAACTCACAGCGATCGGCCTGCCTCTGCCCCTCGAGCGCTGGCAGGCCCCAGACCTTGCTCTTAATGGGTATTGTGCCTGCACTGGGCTGTGCTCAGGAGACAGAAGAAAGCAAGCTCTACCCCTGGTGGGGCTCCTCATCCTGGGTGCCTGGCTTTATTGCATTCAGGATGAAGAGGACAGCCGTGCAGAGCCATGCTGGCACCCTGACCACACTAGAGAGGAAGGAAGACCAGGTTATCTTATGGGATTAAGGGGTTCCTGTCCCCACTTAAACGTACTTCACTGGGGGGTATACAAACCATTCACCTCAGCATGGCTCAGGGCAAGGCAAAGCTAGTGCCCTGAAGACCACAGCCTAAAGCACTGTAGATGAAATCTGGTTCTCAGCACACACCCCACATCATACCCCGCATTCTTCCCACAGGCTAAGAAACGTGTTCAGGCAAATGCAGAGAGATTAGAGTGATTACAAGAAGTTGGGGGTGACAAAGGAATGGGGAGGCGGGGACTGCTGGTGCCCAGCATAAGAACAATGTCAGCTCCTTAGGTTACCAGGTGGAAGAATGACTGGCCAAGGAGGGGGCCTTCATGGAGCTGGTGGGGTCAACAGGCAGCTCTACAGCTCACCAGATTCCCAGGTGACAGGGAGAGGCCCCGGGCTCTACACAGCAGTCACTACAGTGCCCCAGGGTCTACACGGCAGTCACTACAGTGCCCCAGGGTCTACACGGCAGTCACTACAGTGCCCCAGGGTCTACACGGCAGTCACTACAGTGCCCCAGGGTCTACACGGCAGTCACCACAGTGCCCCAGGGTCTACACAGCAGTCACCACAGTGCCCCAGGCTCTACACAGCAGTCACTACAGTGCCCCAGGGTCTACACAGCAGTCACTACAGTGTACCAGTCTCTCACCTGACTTGGGGAATGTCACCAAGAGGATGTCCGTGTCCTGGAACTGGAGAGAACAAGCCGCTCTCAGGGACTCTGAGGTGTGCATGAAGCCTGGGAAGCGGATGCCGTCGAAGATTTCAGTGGTGGTCATGCGTTCAGTCATGCTGGTGCTGGCAGCGGTGAGGCTGTAGATGAGAGAGTCTATGACCCAGGGCCAAAAGCTTTCCAGCATGTGCAAGCCAGTCTACCATTCTGAGAGAATGAGAGGCCTAAAAGATTTTTTTAAAATTTTGCTAAACTCTGATATAAGAGACAAGCAGGGCTGGAGAGATGGCTCAGAGGTTAAGAGCACTGTCTGTTCTTCCAGAGATCCTGAGTTCAATTCCCAGCAACCACATGGTGGCTCACAACCATCTATAATGTGATCTGATGCCCTCTTCTGGATGCAGGTGTACATGCAGATAGAGCACTTACATAAAAGTAAGTAAATAAATATTA
>OU015753.1:5231856-5244704 GCA_907169655.1 Acomys percivali | reverse complement strand
GAGAGAGAGAGAGAGAGAGAGAGAGAGAGAGAGAGAGAGAGAGAGAGCAGTTAGACAGACCCACGGAGTAACCTGGGAGTGCATTCCCTCCTGAGCTAAGGGGATACTGTTCCCTAACAAACCACCTGGATGGCCATTAAAACCAAGGCCACTGGAACCACATATGGCCTTGGCACCTATCTAAGAGTCACAAAGTTCTTTGAAGAAACAGACTTAAAAGGTAGGAAAATGGATAACGATTGAGTTGTAATCTGAATAAATTAAAAAAAAAAAAAGGTAGGAAAACAGCTATAAGGAGATTTGAACTCACAGCTGCAAGGAAGAGCCCCACCAGAGATAGCGTTACCTAGCAACTGACCTGAAGGGCCCCACCAGAGACGAGATTACTAAGAAAATAGACACTTCCCTGGGCACAGTGGTGAACAAAGAAAATAAAGAAAGTTAGTCCATGGGTGGTCTTGGTGCCTTTCTCTGTAGCCTGTCACCTTTTGGACATTAGACCCCCTTATGTTACTCAACCAATAGATGATTGCCAAACTAGGACCCCCCTGTTTTATTGACATTGGGAGGAAAGGGACTTATAAAAGGTCCCCAGATCAAGCCCGGGGGGCGCTTCTTGATACTATTGATTTGGTGTCGGGTGCGATCCAGCCCAGGGCGAGCTGAAATAGTAAAGATTCCTCTTGCATTTACAGCGGTTTTAGGTCTTTCTGGTGTCTTTTTTTGGGATCTCAAGGTCTGGGCAGAACAATTCCATCACTAAAATGTGGAGATAGGTCCACACGAGGTGGCTGCTGGTTTAGCTCTCAGAAGTCACTGCAGGACCATCTCACAACTTTGGTCAAACTTGCCTGTCATCTGGGCCAAGGAAGGTCCAAGTCCCCCATCAGAGGATACAGATCTCTGTGCTCTGGCCTTGGACTAGCAGTAGCATCTATCTGACCTTGAGAGTGTGGCCCATTGCTTGGCAGAATTCTGCCCTAGCCACCAGCTCTTGGCCACTTGTACACAGGGCTGCACCTCAGCAGCGAACTTATGTGGTTGTGACATACCGTGAGCATCCTTGTGGACTTGGGAGATGCTTGTCTCAGTCCCAGAGCAGTAGTGGGAATGGTCCAAACGCCCCATCCAAAGGCCCCATCCAGCAGCCAGACAGTTCCCACCCACAGCCCCCCCTTCAGTCTCCCTACACAGCTGCTCAGCCTCGGCTGACAGGAATGTTCTTACAGAATCCTGGAGCAGGGTTGTGACAGGAGCCCCACCTCCCCCGCCCCCAACCCGGTCCCTTTGGAATTCCCTACTCACCACAAAGCCTTTCTCTGCAAATTTTGCTTTTCTCTTTGCACGCAGGCCAGCGCTAGAAAACGTGGCTCAGGCTCTACTTGGGCAGCTCCAAAGAGGCTCCACCCTGGCGTTGTAGGGCCCTGGGGTAGATGACTGCAGGGTGCCCCGCCCCCAACCAGACCCATTTGGGGGAGGGGCTGGGAAAAGAGTGCCTGCATAGGCAAGCAGTAAGTAATGTTCAGAACAGAAGTAATTTTTGAGCAGACCAAGTTGCAGTTTAACAGTGACTGGGCATAACACAAATTTGCTGTTTCAAAATGCTCCCCTTATGGAGGCAGGGGCCAGGGAACAGACCAGGAGCAGGGCAGGGCAGCATCCCTTTCTGGTATTCTGACAACAAAAGAGGTCAATTTTCTCTGCCGCCCTAGAAACCATGCTGTTTGCGTGACTTTGACACTTGTGGTAAGCAGGAGACACATACAAAGCAACGAGAGAACTCTAACAAAGTGTGTCCATAAGGACTTCTCCATTCCCTGCCACCAACAGCTCCAACTACCGAATCCCTGGCCTCACAGTCTCACAGGGTAGCTGCCGACAAGAACAAAAATATCTTACTGCCTACCGTGCTACTTGCAACAACCAATGTCCCAGAGACTTGTATACAACAAAACAAAACTTCCATCTGCTCAGGAGATTGGTTTGTTTGGGTTTTTTGGTTTGGTTTAGGGGGTATTGTTTTTTTGTTTTTTTGTTTTTTTTTTGATCCATTATGCTGCAGGGGGCTGAGTACCTGGGCTCCATCCTCTTTGTCTTATGATGGTACACACTGACCTGGTACCCACTTGTCCTTGCCTTTCCTTTAAACAGTAACTCCATCAAGCCGGGCGTGGTGGCGCTTGCCTGCAACCTCAGCACTTGGGAGGCAGAGGCAGGTGGATCGCTGTGAGTTCGAGGCCAGCCTGGTCTACAAAGTGAGTCCAAGACAACCAAGGCTACACAGAGAAACCTTGTCTCAAAAAACAAAAACAAAACCAAAAACAAATAAACAAAAAAAAGAGTAACTTCATCTCCAATGCCTCTTTTCAGATTTTAACAGGGAGAAATCCGCTCAGAATCTCAAACCCAGAGAGACAAAAGCCACGTTCTCCAAAGGTCCAGTTAAGCAGATTTCACTCATTCACATACCACGCGGTTACCACATGCAGATTGAGACACACGACAGTTGAGAAACAGTTCAGAAACCCCCTTGGCCTCTTGACACAAACCTGTGTCCTCCCCACATAACAAGGAACACAAGCTTGTTACCATCCCTTGCTTCATTTGTTCCTTTTTTTAAAAAAAGATTTATTTATTATGTATACAGTATGCGTCAGATCACATGTGAGCCAGCATGTGGTTGCTGGGAATTGAACTCAGGACCTCTGGAAGAGCAGTCAGTGCTCTTAACCACTTAGCTATCTCTCCAACGCACCCCCTTTTTTAAAAGATTTATTTATCATGTACACAGTGTTCTGCTTGCATGTGTGCCTGCATGCTAGAAGAGGGCAGCAGATCACATTATAGATGGTTGTGAGCCACCATGTGGTTGCTGGGAATTGAACTCAGGACCTTTGGAAGAGCAGTCAGTGCTCTTAACCTCTGAGCCACCTCTCCAGCCTGGTTCATTTGTTCGTGAACCTCACATGAATGGGCATACAGGAGCACTCTCTTATGTCTGGGATTGTTCCCTCCACGTGTTGTTTATGACATTCATCCACGTTGTTATGTGTACACACCGCTTCTCCACATGGCTGTATTGTATTCCATTGGGCAGAAATTTGTTCACCTGCTTGGTGTAGTTATGGGCACCAGGGCTATTTCTGATTGTAGTAGTCTTGTTGAGACGTAATTCATATAGTAGACTGGGGGATGGAGCTCAGTTGGAAGAGTGCTTGCCTGGTGTTACACACGCATGGTGACACACGCCTCAGCCCTTAGGAGGCAGAGGAGAATAAAAAGTTGAAGAAAGCCTGCAGTGGTGGCACGTGGTCATCAGCCATACAGTGAAGTGAGTTTGAGGCCAGCCTTGGCTACATGAGACCCTGTTTCAAAAGGGGTAGAGGATTAGAGAGATGGCTCAGCAGTCGGGGACACTGACTACTTTTTATTTATTTATTTATTTTGGTTTTTTTGTGACAAGGTTTCTCTGTGTAGCCCTGGCTGTCCTGGACTCGCTTTGTAGACCAGGCTGGCCTCGAACTCACAGCGATCCACCTGCCTCTGCCTCCCGAGTGCTGGGATTAAAGGGTGTGCCACTACCGCTTGGCCGCACTGACTACTTTTGCAGAGGACCTGGCCTCAGTTCCCAGCACCCACATGGTAGCTTACAACTCTCTGAACCTCACTTCCGGGTTTTGGTTTTTTTGTTTTTGTTTTTTATGGCTAGGACTCTCTTTTGGTCATCAAAGTTCCTGCACCCAGAAGACACAAATACATATGTACAGGCAAAACACACACACACACACACACACACACACACACACACAAATAAATTTTTTTAATTTTTAAAAGATTTAATTAATATAACTTCCGTTATGGAATGAATATTTGCATCCTACCCTCAAATTCATATGCTGAAATCCTAAATTCCCATACGATGGTACCAGAAGGTGGGGCTTTGGGAGGCTGTAGGCATGATACCCCCTTGTGTTAGTTGGGAATGGGATTACTGTATTTATTTGCTTCTTTGTTTGTTGTCTGTCTTTTCTTAGTTTGTGGTTGTTGTTTTGAAATGGTGTCTCCTTATGTAACCCTAAAACTCACACTCCTCCAAGGAAGTGCTAGGATGTTTTTGTTTTTGTTTTTCGAGACAGGGTCTCTCTGTGTAGCCTTGGCTGTCCTGGACTCGCTTTGTAGACCAGGCTGGCCTCAAAACTCACAGTGATCCACCTGCCTCTGCCTCCAGAGTGCTGGAATTAAAGGCGTGTACCACCACCACCTGGTGGAAGTGCTAGGCTCACAGATGTGCACAATGAAGCCCGAACACTAGTGCTCCTTTAAGAAGACGCACAGGACCTTCTGCCCCGCCCCCATCCCCACCCCATGCCACACTACAACAGAAAATGGTCTTTTGTTGTTGTTGTTGTGTTGGTTTTTTTTTTGGTTTTTCGAGACAGGGTTTCTCTGTGTAGCCTTGACTGTCCTGGACTCACTTTGTAGACCAGGCTGGCCTCGAACTCACAGCGATCCGCCTGCCTCTGCCTCCCGAGTGCTGGGATTAAAGGCGTGCACCACCACACCCGGCGGAAATGGTCTTTTGTAAACCAAGAAGTGGGTCTTCTTCTAGGCCTTCTAGCTCACCCAGAGCTTGAATTTCTCAGCCCTCAGAAACAGCTAGGCACGACGGTACAAGCCTGGAATCTTAGCTCCCAGGAGATGGAGGCAGAAGAAAGGTAAGTGCAATGTCGTCAGCTACGTAGGGAGTTTGAAGACAGCCCGGGTTATAAAATACCCTGTCTCATCCGGGTGTGGTGGCGCACTCCTGTGCTCGCCGCACTCGGGAGGCAGAGGCATGGGGATCACTGTGAGTTCGAGGCCAGCCTGGTCTACAGAGTGAATCCAGGACAGTCACGGCTACACAGAGAAACCCTGTCTTGAAAATTTAAAAAAAAAAAAAAAAAGGGCTAGAGATATGGCTCAGAGGTTAAGAGCACTGGCTGCTCTTCCAAAGGTCCTGAGTTCAATTCCCAGCAACCACATGGTGGCTCCCAGCCATCTATAATGAGATTTGGTGCCCTCTTCTGGTGTGCATGCAGGCAAAACACTGCGTATATGATAAATAAATAAAATATTAAAAAAATAAATTAATTTTAAAAAACAAAATAAATAATAAAAATAAATCATTAAGAGGCCCTGTGTCAAATGGGGACGAGAAAGACAACTTAGCAGTTAAGAGCTCTTGTTGCTCTTGGAGAGGGATAGGGCTTCAACTCCCAGCTCGCAGCAGTCTGTAACTCCAGTTCCAAGGTGTCTGACGTGCTCCTCAGGCATCTGAGGGCAACAGGTGTGCATGCGAAGCGCATACACGCAAAACACTCACTCACATAACAAAATAAATGAACCTTTCAAAACTGTTAAGTACATTATATAATATATGAAAATGTCATAATGAAGACCAATATATGCTAATAGAAACACAAAGAAATGAAAAAACTGAAAAATAAGCACACTGCTTATTTTGCTGTGGCAGTTTGTTACAGCCACTCAAGGTAACCAAGACAGAGGTTTAGAAGCTGAAAGTGTTTCTACATGAACAACACTTGAAGGCTGAGGTTTTTAAATTCTTCTTTAAAAAAAAAAAAAAGGATTTATTATGTATACAGTAATCTGTCTGTATGTACACCTGCATGCCAGAAGAGGGCACTAGATCTCATAGATGGTTGAGAGCCACCGTGTGGTTTCTGGGAATTAAACTCGGAACCTTTTGGAAGAACAGCTGGTACTTTTAACCTCTGAGCCGTCTCTCCACCCCTGGTTTTTAAATTCTTTTGGTACTTCTGCAAATTGTTTCTGATCTGGTTAAATCCAGAGTCTGTTTATAGAGTATATACCGAGTTTATAGATAGTCTATAATCTGAGCTGGCAATAAGAAATGAAAAATGTCCACATTTACTGACTACTACTGAGTAAGTCATGAGGAATTTAGTGACTGTGCATGTGATGCAGTGGAACTCGGGGAACTGGTGAATGCAGTAAGATTGGCTAATGTTGCTGGACAAAGCAGTACAAAAAAAAGAGTGATCTCAGAGATTTGAATTTCCAGCTCAAGCAATATACGAATCCCAGCACTCAGGAGGCAGAGGTAGGAGAATCTAGCCTAGTCTACATAGGGAGTTCCAGGACAACCAGAGCTACATAGAGAGACTCTGTTCCCCTCCCTACACACACACACACACAAAATTAAAGGCGTGTGCCACCACCACCACCTGGCCCCCCCCCTTTTTTTTTTTTTTTTAAGATTTTTTTCTTTAATTATTTACACACAGTGTTCTGCTTGCATGTACACCTGCATGCCAGAAGAGGGCACCAGATCTCATTATAGATGGTTATGAGCCACCATGTGGTAGCTGGGAATTGAGCTCAGGATCTTTGGAAGAACAGACAGCTCTCTTAACCTCTGAGCCACCTCTCCAGCCCACCCTTTACCTTCTATACCCAGTCTCAAGGCATACAGGTTCATGAGCACACGCACACTAGTTAATTAAATATTAAAAATAAGAGGGCGGTAGATGGGCACTGGAAACGGGGAGAGGATCATGCGTTCAAAACCAGCGTAGGCTAGCGGTAGGACCCAGCGTATTTGTTTGTTTATTTGAGACAGGATCTCTCTATGTAGTCCTAGCTGTTCTGAAACTGGATTTGTAAACCGGGCTGGCCTCAAACTCACAGAGATCCTCCTGCCTCTGCTTCCTAAGTGCTGGGAGGAAAGGCATGCGCACCACACCTGGGCCAAGACCCTGTTTAAAAAGAAATAGCAATAGGCGGCATCTTTGAGCGGCTAGGAGTGCTGAGGAGACTCTTACCTACTGAGGGCAGACATTGCTGAAGGTGAAATCCGGACACTTTGAGGGAGGGAGAACGGGGTCCTGTGCTGAGATAGGAACACGCAGAAACACTCTGTAAGCCGGGGGTGCTGGGCTGCTAAACTGTGCCTCTTCCTTACAAGTGAGGGGCCAGGTCTTTCCACTCCCAGTGGGACTGACCTTTAATTGGACATTTCACTGCTGTGGTAAAAATACTGAGAGAAACAACTCCAGGAAAGAAAGATCCAAGAGCAGTTTCAGAGACTTAAGTACATCAGAGTGGGCAGGTATGGAAGAACAGGGCAGCACACACCATGACAGCCAGGTCATGCACATGTGTACACACTCATCACACACACACACACACACACAGAGGGACTGCTGGCCTTGACCACCTGCTCTAATGGGTATTCTTCAGTTTTCTTTTCTTTTTTATATTTTTATTTAGTTTCTTAATTTATGTTGGTGTGAGGGTGTCAGATCTTGGAGTTACAGACAGTTGTGAGCTGCCATGTGGGTGCTGGGAATTGAACTCAAGACCTTTGGAAGAGCAGGCAGTGCTCTTAACCACTGAGCCATCTCTCCAGTCCCCCCCAGTTTTTTTTTTTTATTCCACGCAAGCTGTCAGTCTGTGGGATGGAGCTGCCCACTTAGGGTGGTGTTTCCCTACTTAGTTTGGCTTTCCTGTAACTAGACTTCAGTGCCAGAAAGAGACAGAAGAGGCCCCACGAAGGCACAGCACAGTCCCGAGGAACCCCTAAGTGTGGATGAAACCGTGACCCACGGTGGAAAAGAGCAGGTCTGCCATGGTTGAGGGAGGAGAGACCACACGCATCAGGCCACTGGCATGTCAGTATGCAGGAGTTAAGCAGGTCCTTCTTTACATACTCGGAGAGGCCACAGAAGACATCCTGGGCTCCGCTGCTCTATGAGAGATAAGTCTGAGTACAGACTCACAGTCTGAAGAGCTCCAGTCACTGACTGGCCTAGGAGGGGTGAGCAGGAAGGGAGAACAGTGTAGACACAGGTCATTGTATTGGTTTGGGGTTTTTTGTTGTTGTTGTTGTTGTTTTTGTTTTTTTGAGACAGGGTTTCTCTGTGTATCCCTGGCTGTCCTAGACTCGCTTTGTAGACCAGGCTGGCCTCGAACTCACAGCGATCCGCCTGCCTCTGCCTCCCGAGCGCTGGGATTAAAGGCGTGCGCCACCACACGCCCGGCGACACAGGTCATTGTAAAGGACAAGTAGGTGGGGAAAACAGTGTGGACTCTGGTCATTGTAAGGAAATCCCTGGCTGAGGGCCTCTGACCCTTCACCATAGAAGGATAAAACTATAATATTAGAATCTGGGCCACTTTGGGTAACTCATGTTTGTTCAAGAGCAATGACTCAAGGGCAACTGGACTACTCCTGAACACTCCATGGCCTGTGGCCTTGAACAGACAATCATACGGCCTGAACTTTATTCTTTAGACACAGTAGGTAGCAGCTGTGCAAAGGATGGGAGTTCTCTCAGGCAACAGGTTTTGTGGCAGCAAATAAGTAGAAACACCCCATGTGGGTGGAGTAAGGTGACACAAAATTTTAATCAGTCAGGAGGCTAAGGCAGGGGTGTCATAACAAGTTTGAGTCCAGCCTGGGCTGCAAATGGGAACATGCCTCAGAAAACAAACAAAAGGTACTGGAGAGATGGCTCCATGGCTAAGAGCACTGTCTGATCTTCCAAAGGACCTGGATTCAATTCCCAGCTCCCATATGGCAGCTTAACAATTGTCTGTAATTCCAGTTCCAAGGGATCTGACACCTTCATACCAATACACATAAAATAAAATTAAATAAATAAATTATTTATTTATTTTTTTGAGACAGGATTTCTCTGTGTAACCTTGACTGTCCTGGACTCGCTTTGTAGACCAAGCTGGCCTCAAATCCACAGCCATCCACCTGCCTCTCTGCCTCCTAAGTGTTGGCATTAAAGGTGTACGCCGCCACCACCCAGCTGAGCAATTTCTTTTCTCAGCCCAAGACATCTTGTCTCTACTTGGGGCAACACTGAACAGTGCTGCTATAAACATGTACAGTATCCACGTGTATTTGCACATGTGTTTTAAGTACTCCTATGTGCACACTGTAGTCCCACAGCTAAAATGTTTACTACAAAGACCGAAGAAAGCTTGCCTGTTCTTATGTGGCTCAATGCGAAGTTCAACTGGCAGAGCAAGGCTCCGACATCCTAGGAGGAAAACGCCGAGCACATTGCTGTCTGAGAGGCCATCTGAGGTATGCCCACAGGAGGTGTGGAAGCTCATGAGAGTGGGTCCATCCTGGGGCCAGGACTGGTACTGTAGTGTGTGAGGAGGGGACAGGAGCACAAGGTTCCCTTCCCTGCCACCTCTTCTTTCCCCCTGGCCCCCATGCCTTCTTTTTCCACCCCTCCTCCCCAGCAAAAGAACACAGGGCAGAAATGGGGCTAGGAGAGGTCTGGGAGGAAAGGCAGGTGGTGGGGGTGGAGCCAGCATCTCAGAGGCCCGAGGAGCTGGCGGAGGCTAGGAAGGCCTTTCTGGGACAAACCTGTGTATTGTCGGGGTGAGTGGACTTGGGGGGCTCAGGATGGGTGGAGACTCAGGGCACTGCCCTAGAGAGGGCAGAGTCTGGAGGGAAGAGTTGTTCCTGTCAGCAAGGCACTTGTGGAGCCTAGAAACAGATGTGCAGGGAAGGGCTCCCCGCTGGTTCCAGGCGGTGGGAGAGCCGGTTCAGTGCTCGCCTCTCATAGTCTGGTTGTCTTTACATCGGTGAGTCCTGAGCTCTTTCTTTTTTTGTTCTGTTTTGACTTTTTTAAAAAAATTGATTTATTCAGATTACATCTCAGTTGTTACCCCCTCACTTGTATCCTTCCATTCTTCCCTCCCTCCCTCCCTCCCTCCCTCCCTCCCTCTTTCACCCTATTCCCCTCTCCTAGGCCTATGACAGAAGAGTCCTGGGCCCTTTGGCTCCATGGCTGTCCTAGACTCTTTTTGTAGACCAGGCTGGCCTTGAACTCACATCAGTCTGCCTGCCTCTGCCTCCCGAGTGCTGGGATTATAGGCGTGTGCCACCGCGCCTGGCTCCTTTTTTTTCGCTCTCTTTAGACTCTCTAACTTGTCCCTTTGTTCCCAAAGCCTTCGTGAAGCCATGGTGAGGGCCAGGTGCGATTGTCACTCCTGTTCTGGAATGTTCTGCACAATTACCTCTCTTTCTTACCCGACCGAAAGGCAGGCCCTCATCCTGCCACTACGGTTTGTTCGTGAGGAGATGTTTGTTGGATGTGGAGGTGTTTGAAGAAGGGAAGAAGCCAAAGCCCTGTTAGCTGTGTGGAGTCTCGCTGGGCTCAGAAGGTTCCGTCCTCCTGGCAGCAGTGGTCCTGCAATCGCAGTGGCACAAAACAGCATCAGGGACATTCAGGGGACCTTCCTTGTATGGACTGTAAAGGGACATCCTCTGCTGTCCCTTCCTTGACATGCCAAGCCTAAAGACTTAGGCCCCGACATTTGTAGCAGCCTGGGCTGGTTCTGGTCTAGATTGGCTCTACTGGGTGCTTCTGTCGTCTTCAGGCGTGGCTCATTCAGGGTAGGCTCTCAGCCCAGCTCTTGGGAGGCAGAGGCAGGGGGATCTCTACGAGTTTGAGGCCAGGCCACCCCAACAACAGCAAAGAGAACTCCAACAGAAGTAACCACCCGGGACGAGGGCTGGAGTGCTGTGGAGGAGTGTGTGCTTAGCTTGTGTGAGGCCCGGAAGGAGGGCACAGCATGATGGCCATTCAAGCCATGGTGAATAACTTCAGATTTGATTTCCTTTGTTTCTTGTTTTGTTTTGTTGTTTTGAGACAGAGGCTCTCTGTGTAGCCCTGGCTGTACTCCCTCTGCAGACCAGGCTATTCTGATCTCACAAAGATCAGCCTGCCTCTGCCTTCATAATAAGTGGGCTACCACGCCCAACTTTAGATTTGCTCTTAATTTTTTTTTTTTTTACCCCCAAACAGACATATTATCTTTTTCTTTCTTTTCTTTTCTTTTCTTTTTTGGCCTTGTTTTTGCTTTTGTTTTCGAGACAGGGTTCTCTGTTTAACAGCTCTGACTGTCCTGGAACTCGCTTTGTAGACCATGCTGGCCTCGAACTCACAGCAATCTGCCTGCCTATGCCTCCTGAGTGCTGGGATTAAAGGTGTGCACCACCATGCCCAGCTTCCATGTTATCTTTTTCTTCGATAATTTAGCCATCTCTTTTCTTTATATGCTAAAAGGAAGGTAGAGACCCCATTCCAAGTGTCCACAGAACATTCTAGAAAAAAAGGAGGGAAGAACAGAAGACAGACAGACTCAGATCCAAATTGGGTCTTGGGGAAGATCCTGCTGATGCACCATAGCCACATGTAACAGAAACTTCAGTGTGGAGCAGGTCAGGGCACCTCCTCTGAGAGGGGATAAATTGTTCCCCCAAGATGGATGAACTGCTGCCCGTTGGTACTGGATATCTGTGGCTTGGTTCCTAGGCAGGAAAGGCACCAGGACATTTCCCCAATATTTGAATAGCACTTAGTCATGCTCTCTCTGTGCCTCTTGGGGCCTCCTGTTTGTTTTTTTGGTTTTTGTTTTTATTTGTTTATTTATTTATTTATTTATTTATTGGTTTTTTGAGACAGGGTTTCTCTGTAGCCTTGGCTGTCCTGGACTCACTTTGTAGACCAGGCTGGCCTCAAACTCACAGCAATCCACCTGCCTCTGCCTCCTGAGTGCTGGGATTAAAGGCGTGCACCACCATGCCCAGTGGGGTCTCCTGTCTTTAAAGGAAGCGGCTTTCACTGAGGGATCTTCATGGAGTCCTTGGTCAGTGTCAGCTCTGAGGACTAAGGACAAAGGAATGGCTATAGGTGAGCATCAGATGGACGCTGACCACAATCCCCACAGGGAAGCAGGAGCAGTGATGGCTGACCTTTTAAGAGTCAAATTTTCAGTTTGGTATGAGCCAGGTGGAGAGGAGGCATTAGGAGTTAGGGGTTTTCATATTGGGTCCCCTTCTTCCTCACACATTCCTGAGTTTCAAGGTCAGGAGATCAGCCACGGTGGCCCAGGAGAGAGTTTAAAACCCATGGGACACTGCGAGAGAATGAACCATGGCTCGTACCACTGTGGCTCTGTGCTTTCATTCCTCGCTTTACAGAGTTAGGCAAGAGGGTAACAGCAGGGTTTGCTGCCAGGGGGAAAGGATATGACTTAAGAAGTGAGGCTTTAGCTGGGCGTGGTGGCACACGCCTTTAATCTCAGCACTCGGGAGGCAGAGACAGGAAGATCTCTGTGGGTTCGAGTCCCTGTCTCAAAAAGAACCAAAAGGAAAAAAAGAAAAAGAAATGGGAGCTTGGAAAAGCAGCCGTGGCACCAAGCACATGGCAGGCCGTCCTGCAGTCCTCAGAGTCTGTAAACTGAGCCTGCGGTAAGCAATAAGGAATAGGTTGGTTCCCTTTTCCCCTCAGACACTGAGCAGGACCATCTAGGAGAGCTGGTAGGGACACAGCCAACAGAGGGCAGCACCTTCAGTAGCCTGGGGGATGTGTGTGGTGACAGGAGTGGGTGTAGGGACAGCAGCTGTGTGGCTACGCCCGTCTCCGTCTCCGTGTATGGAGTTCAAGCCTGGGCACTTTCCTAAGACTGGCCTGAGTGCCTGGTCTCGCTCCTGAGTGTTAACCAGCCTCAGCCTCTCAGACAGGAAGCTAAAAGCGGAGGAGTTAAGGAAGGAATGCTGGGTCTCCTTCAGCACAGAGTTCCCTCCTCCCTGTCTCACAGGCCACACACGCAGGAGCTCCAACTCTGTTCTATTCTCCGCCCTGACCCTGACTTTGTTTTCTGGCATGGAGTGTGGAAGGCTGGCTTCTGAGGTCAGGACCGAGGATTTAATCAAGAGATTCGCTGACGAAACAGCAGAGATAAGTCAGCAGATAAACTGGGCACACCCCATCCAGGGAGGATGCTTC
>OU015753.1:5182511-5217498 GCA_907169655.1 Acomys percivali | reverse complement strand
CACAGAGATCCACCTACCTCTGCCTCCCGAGTGCTGGGATTAGAGGCGTACGCCACCATGCCCGGCCGAGCTGTGGAATTTTGAACCAGCCTGCAAGCCAGCTGGTTTGGGGCCTCCTGACCCAAGCCGACTTTGCAGTCCATTTTGGACCCCTCCCTGGTTCCTCCCCAGGCACAACGATTTGCCTTGGCAACTGCTGACTTTGTTCAACAATAAGCTACGTGACCAGAAGGCCAACTTGAACACACTGAATGAAACACATACCAACATCCCCAAGCTGAAGGCTGGCTTTGTGGGGGGCCAGGTACATCCTCTGGCCTCCCATTTGTTCTCTACATCCCCTCGGGACTGGTTAAGTATGGCCTGCCTTAGTTGAGGCATGTCTCATGGGCCCTGGGGGGATTCTAAAACAAGACAGCCGACCCACGTGTACACCATGGTGGGCTCAAGTATCAGTGGTCTGACAAATCAACTGTTCCCCTCGGCCCCCAGTTCTGGTCTGCATACATGCCGTGTGACACTCAAAACAAAGATGCTGTGAAAAGAATATTGGAACAGATGGATGTCATACACCGAATGTGCCAACTCTATCCCGAGACCTTCTTGTGTGTCACCACTAGTTCAGGTAGTGTCCCACCAAGGCCTTCACAGCCTCCTGCCAGGGTTGGCTTTGAGTAGGGGGCGGGACTTTGAATCCGTAATGTCCAGTGCCAACACTCTCTCTTGTTTTCTGGAGATATCTCACGGGCTTTCCAGGATGGCAAAGTGGCCAGTCTGATTGGCGTGGAAGGGGGCCACTTGATCGACAGCAGCCTCGGTGTCCTGCGGGCACTCTACCATCTGGGTATGCGGTACCTGACCCTCACCCACAACTGCAACACACCCTGGTAAGGGGTCTCCATGAAGACCCTGGGATGTGATCAGAAAAGGAAACCACATGGCCTCTGTCATTCCCCAGAACCCTGGCCTCTCCTGAGCTCCAGGCCAGGCCTTGTTAGCTGGGCAGGTGAGTGTGGGCTGAGGCTACTGTGCTGCTCCTGAGACCCACGTGTGTCATTCTTCAGGGCAGATAACTGGCTGGTGGACAAAGGAGAGGACGAGGCTGAGAGCCAAGGACTGTCAGACTTTGGGAAGGTAAGGGGGAAGGGTCACAGTCCCCAAAGGACAGGACAGAGGGCTAGGAGGGTTTCCAGTACAAAGTGTCATGCCTCAGTGGACTTTGGTGCCCTCCCGGGTACCACAACCTCCAGCCACTAAAGGCTTCACTGACATCTAGTGCTGCCTCTCCTGTGCCTCAAGTTTGGAATGTCTGGGAAGTGTATCCGATCTTACCCCTCCCCCACCCCCCAGCGTGTACTGAAGGAGCTCAACCGCCTGGGTGTCATGATTGATTTATCCCACGTGTCTGTGGCCACCATGAAGGCTGCTCTGCAGTTTTCCAAGGCCCCAGTCATCTTCAGCCACTCCTCTGCCTACAGCGTGTGTCCACACAGGCGGAACGTACCTGACGACATACTGCAGCTGGTGGTAAGGGGGTCGAGGAGTGAAGGGGAGCCCTTTGCCTCCTGTGGGTCCCTCTCCAATGTTCACCTCCAACCCCTCTCTGAGCAGAATACCACGAAGAGTCTGGTGATGGTAAACTTCTACAGCGAGTTTGTATCCTGCTCAACAGATGCCACCTTGTCCCAAGTGGCTGGTAAGTGGGCATGACCACACAGTGGCCAAGTAGGGGAGGGCCACTTAGGGCTTAGGGCTCACAGCTGCTACTCCCTACAGACCACCTGGACCACATCAAGAAGGTGGCAGGCCCTGAGGCTGTGGGCCTTGGAGGAGATTTTGATGGTGTTACCAAGTAAGAGTGACATCTTGTCCTATTTGTGCGTCCTGATGGGCCAGGGGAGGGAAAGTGTGTCCTGAGTCCAGTGCAGGGCATTTTGCTGCAAGCCTGCTCTTTTGGCCTGCATCTGCGTGGAGAGTGCCCCATCTACAAAGCCTGGTCCTCTTGGTCTTGGCACAGGCTGCCTGTGGGACTGGAGGATGTCTCCAAGTACCCAGATCTGATAGCGGAGCTTCTCAGGAGGAACTGGACGGAGAAAGAGGTCAAAGGCGTCCTAGCTCAAAACCTGCTGCGGGTCTTCTCTGAGGTGGAAATGGTGAGGAGAGAGGGGCCACCTGGGTTTCCTGTCCTTCCCCCGACCCACGAGGCGGGAGGCCTAACATGGGTCTGTCTCCAGGTAAGCAATAGCACGCAAGCTCCTGAGGAAGACTCTATCTCCCTGGACAAGCTGGATGGCTCCTGCAGGACACACCATGGCTACTCACAGGCCCCCAGCATTCACTTCCAGACAGAGGCCCTGCTGACCTCCCTAGCCTCCCTGCTCCTCAGTCTGCATCGTCTGTGACATCCTAAGCACCAGAACCTCCTTCCATGCTCCCGGAGCTCAGGGAAGACTGGACAAGCCCAGAGTCTCTGTTGTCATATTAAACCACACCCTCCCCCCAACAAGCAGTGGGCCTCCCTGGGGACAGCTCAAGACACAGGCATGCAATAAACGTGACACCCCTGTGAGCACTCAGTAGGTTCGCTGTCAGTGTCTTGGCCCTGGAAGGTTCTCTGACCATCAAGAGGACAGATTCTGTGACATGGGACAGGAGAGTGAGTACCTGAGTTCTTGGAGAAGGCTAGGAGGAACGCAGAGGTCTGCCAAAGGTCTTGTGTGAGCATCGGCTAGTTTAAAAATATCATGGTTCAGGTTCCAGTGGCTACCTTCCCCCACCACTGTGCATGTACCACATGTACATGAGTCCCTACACACACATGTACTCGTGTGCACACAGCCCACGCACATACACACTCAGATGCACGTATATGTCATACATGGGCACATGCACTCTGACTCATACCATACAAGAGTCACACATAGACCCATGTGTATCTGGGTTCTATAGTGCTGGGAAGGGACCCAGGAAATCTGAATTTGGTCTAGCCTTGAAGGGTGGGGATCCTGATGGGATGCGTACCAGGGCTGTCACACAGCTAACAGCAGGTCTTTCCAGATTCACAGGGCAGAGGCAGTACCATGTGTTACCAATGTGAGGTGAGCATCAGGCCTCGCAATGAGGACATTCAAGGAGGAGCCTTGTGAGCAAACCTGAGAGGGGTAGCTGGAACAATCCTGCTGAGTGGCCAGTGACTCCTTTCTGGTCCATGATGCTGGGATCCTCCTCATGGACATGGGCAAGGTGCCCCACCCCACAAAAGGGTGAAGGTAGCACTGTCCGAGCAGCTGAAGCCTCGTGGCCATATATTTCTTTCAGCTCTACTTTCCCTGAATGAAGACCAGGTAGGTGATAACCACAGCCCATGGAGACTGGCCGTAGGGCCATCCACCTGGTGTTTGTTTTTACTTGAAGCAGCCTCTCATGTATTCCAGGTGGTCCTCCAGCTCACTATGCAACCTTAGATGATCTTGAACTATTTCTTTTTTGGCTTTTTGAGTCAGGGGTTCTCTGTGTAGCCTTGACTGTCCTGGACTCTCTTTATAGACCAGACTGGCTTGAACTCACAGGGATCCACCTGCCTCTGCCTCCTGAGTGCTGGGATTAAAGGCGTGTGTCAGCACCGTGCATCGATCTTTTTTTTTTTTTTTTTTTTTTTCCGAGACAGGGTTTCTCTGTGTAGCCTTGGCTGTCCTGGACTCACTTTGTAGTCCAGGCTGGCCTCGAACCCGTGCAGAGATCTTGAACTTCTGATCCTCCTGCCTTCACCTCCTGTGCTGTGATCACAGGTACAGGAGCACTTCACTTGGTGCTGAGGATCAACCCTGCGACTTGGTGCACTCTGCGCAAGGATGAACAACTGAGCCCACCCCAAGTTGGCTTTCAGAGTCCTCCATGACCCCACTATCCATTTGCATGTGCCACCAGGGAATGGAAGGACAGGCCTTCCACCCCACCCCCACCCCAAGTCTCTGGGTATTAGCACAGGACAAGACTTGGTCCTGTCCCTCGGTGTGTCACAACACGGCCCAAGTAGTATCCTCCTTACTCTCTGGTCTGTGCTTGAGGGACACCCTCTGACTGCAGGGAAAATGCTTAGGAAATGTTTCTGTGCCCACTGTCTGGCCAATGCAGTGCAAACAGTCCCCCTGGTGTATTTCCAATGTATTACACTTTATTTTGCCATCCGGGAAATAAACTGGCAGAAGTTCTAAAATAATCCTAGACCCTGGCTCTCTCAGGGGCTGAGGCAAGAAGGCTGTGGGAGCGAGGTCAGCCCCGGCTACATAGTGAGACCTTGCCTTGAGGCCAGAGTTGGAGGACCTTGAATTCAAAAGCAGCCTGGGCTACGTAACAAGACCCTGTCTCAAAATTTCTAGTTGCTTAAAATAATCTGTTGTTGTTGGCAGGGTCTCCAGTAACTAAGAGTGGCCCAGGATGATTTTGAATTCCTGAAGCCTAAAACAGTAACTCTCACTACAGCTCCCGCTGGGGTGACACATCTCACCTGGTTCTGAAGAGTCCTTCCTGCTTGACGAAGTTTTGTTCACCAGTCCCCTTTTTCTACTTTGGGTCACCATCTTTTTTATTTTAAAACGATGGGGCTGTGCATGGTGGCACACAGCTTTCATTCCAGCACTCAGGAGGCAGAGGCAGGTAAATCTCTGTGAGTTGTGGTCAGACAGCTAAGGCTATGTAGAGAAACCCTGTCTCAAAACAAACAAACAAAAACGTGTGTGTTTGTGTAAGTGGGCACAAGCATACCACAACTTTTGAGGGTTGTTCGTCTCTTTCCATCATGGGTTCCGTGAACCTCAGCTCAGCAGGATTAGTAAGGAGCCTTTACCCACTGATCATCTTCTTGTCCTAAGTGTCCACCTCCTGCGACACCCAGCCTTGCCTGGGCATCCGAGGCCAGGGGTTCTGCAGCAGGGTTCACATAAGGGCATGAGGCTGGGGACAGCCGCAGACGCAGGTTCTAATCTTGATGTGTAGAAAGATATCCAGGTTTTCCTCTAACACAGATGAGTAAGGCAGTGCTTTGAGATATCTGGACCAGAGGCTGGAGAGATGGCTCAGTGGTTAAGAGCACTGCCTGTTCTTCCAAAGAACCAGGGTTCAATTCCCAGCACCCACACGACAGCTCACAACTGTCTGCAACTCCCAAGATCTGACACCGTCCTGCCAGTGCACATGGTTCTAAGTGAGGCTACACTGAAGGAGCAAATGAACCTACCAGAACCACATATCCACCTTAACAGTATAAACACACACCCACACCCACCCACTCACACACACACACATTTGGTGACTGGATACAGTCAGTGTTCCAATCCCTCCCCTGGAGCTGAGGAACAAACCCAGGGCCTTGAACTTGCTAGGCAAGTGCTCTACCACTGAGCTACACTATCCCACCCCGCAGTGAGTCAGCCTGAAACTGCCCTGGGTACAAAAAAAAAGAGAGGAGTCCAGTCCCCAGGGTAGCAAGCAATCAGGAAGGAGAGGAAAAGGTGAGCCAGGCTTCACTAGTGAAGGCAGTAAATGTGGAAGGTAGGTGTGGTGCCCAAATAGAACCTGACCTCTTTAGTGGAAGGACCTTGAATTCAAGGCCAGCCTGGGCTACATAGCGACATTCCTTCATTTTAAAAGTTTTTTGTTTTTGTTTGTTTGTTTGTTTTATTGAAACAGGAGGGTTCCTCCGTGTTAGTAGCCTTGGCTGTCCGGATTCACTTTGTAGACCAGTCTGGCCTCAAACTCACAGTGATCTGCCTGCCTCTGCCTCCCGAGTGCAGGGATTAAAGGCGTGCGCCACCACACCTGGCTAAAAAGGTATTTTAGATTAATTTTTGTGTATGTTTTGCCTACATGTATGTCTGTGCACCATGTGTGTGCCTAGTGCCTACAAAGGTCAGAAAAGTGTGTCAGATGCCCTGGACTGGAGATACAGATGGTTATGAGCCAGCATGTGAGAGATGAGAATTGAACCCATGTTTTCTGGAAGAGCAGCCAGTGCTCTTAACTGCTGAGCCATCTTTCCAGCCCTGAGATCTCCTATGAAACAAACAAACAAACAAACAAACCCCCCAAAACAGCAGGGAATGGTGGCTCATACCTGTAGGTCTTGCCAAAACAAACAAACAAAAATAAAACAAATGTTTCAAATAGCCTGGTCTCTAACACCAGTAGACAGATCTCTGTGAGTTTAAGTTCAACTCACTGTGAATCCAGGACAGCCGTAGCTACAACTGAGACTATTAAAAAAAAAAAAATCTGAGGCGGTGGTGGTACATACTTTCAATCCTACCATTTGGAAGGCAAAGGCTGGTAGATCTCTGAGTTTGAGGCCAGTCTGGTCTAGAGGGAGCTCCAAGACAGCCAGGGCTACAGAGATGAGGAAGAAGGCCAGGCTGGGTCTTACAGCATTGATATACGTTGTCAGAGGGTTACACAGTCATGCACTTTGTGAGCTACTCATACTTCCTGGACGTGTGAGGTGTGCCATGTACTCAGTTTGTTCGGTGTGCGTGTATATCCATTTATAGTTCAGACATTAACAGTTGTCTTTCTCAATCACTCAACTTTGTTGTTGTTTTGGTTTTTCAAGACAGGGTCTCTCTGTAGCCTTGGCTATGCTGGACTCAATTTGTAGACCAGGCTGGCCTCCAACTTACAGCGACCCGCCTGCCTCTGCCTCCCGAGTGCTGGGATTAAAGGTGTGTGCCACCACGCCTGGCTCCCATGTGGGCTTTTCCCCCCCTTTTAATTATTTATTATTATGTATATAGTGCTCTGCCTGCATGTACACCTGCAGGCCAGAAAGGGGCATGAGATCACATTATAGATGGTTGTGAGCCACCATGTGGTTGCTGGGAATTGAACTCAGGACCTCTGGAAGAGCAGCCAGTGCTCTTAACCTCTGAGCCATCTCTCCAGCCCCCCCCCCCATGTGGGCTTTTAAACATGAGTTCTGGGGAGTCAAATGCATGTCTTCAAGCTTGTACAGCAAGCCAAAGGAGTCTGCCTCCAGGCCCACAGTTTCTAAGCACTGTTCCCCTCTCAAATGAATCGGGGATGACCAGGTGCCAAGGCAGAGAAGCCATGAGGAGCCTGTGTACCCAGTGCAGGGGACACTGGGAAGGAGAACCTGATGAGAGCACAGAGAGCAGGCTGAGGGGCCCAGAAGCCAAGAAGCAGCATCTCAAATGGAAAATAATCTTTCTATCAATACTTTTAACATTTTAAATAAATCATAAGCCTGATTCTGAGTCCACTATGTGTAGCCTGAGACTCTTCACCCACCCATGCCTCCCCTTCCCCCTGACTGGCTTCCAGGAACACAGCCCTTCCCATGCTGACTTCACTGTGAGGCGAGGCCCTGGGTAGTCCACACAGGGTCTAGCCCATAGTTCATCAGCCTTACCCAGAACATCAAAGCAAAGCTTCAGAAATTCTCCAACAATCCATTTATTTACTTACGATAGCATTTTAAAGGCAAATATGCCCATTTTGATGAACCCAGCCCAACATTCCCAATCCTACTAGTATTCCACAAATTCTGCACCCTCCAAGACCCAGGGAGCTCACAGGCTGTCCCCGAAGGCTCCAGCGACTCTCAACACCTAACATGTAGGTTGGTTTCAGAAGCCTTGAGGGGCCCATGGTTAGACTGTACCTTGGTCCCCACATCCAGCCCCCGCCCACAACATCAGCTTGTAATGTGGAACGTCCAGGGCCCCAAAGTGCAGAGCGGAAGAAACCAAAGAGTCCTGGTAATCTCCAAGTTTGTGTGTAAACCGTGGGCAGCACTGCGATGCTCAGCCTGTGGAGAGGCCTGGGACAAACACACCCACCCACTGTGCTTTCTACTTTGGCAAAAGAACAAAATCACCAGGAGTTTTAAAAACACGAGTAAACTTCAGGAGACAGAAAAATAAAACAGCAGCCTGTATGCACAGCCTTCAGGCCAGCAGTCAGCATCACTAGCTGTTTGCTGCCAAAGGTGACTGTCCCAAGTCCCCTTTCGTAGCCACCCTGGCTTTCCCTTGGAGAAGGCAGTAGCCTGTAGCTAAAATAACAGGAAAGGCAGGGGAGCTCTCAAGAGAGCGAGCAGCTCTAACAAGGCCTGGGAGGCTGTGACACTGGAGGGCCTGTCAACATCAGACAGACAGCTCAGCCCAAGCGGCCCTAAGTTCCTCCATAGGGAGCTTCAGAGTAAGGTTTAAGAGTCTCTTGGGAAGGCCGGGACTTGCAATTGCAGGGCAGCCCTGTTCCTGAGGCTGGGAGGGGAGCTGAGGGGCGAAAAGCCTCAGCAGGCTCAGCCAGCTGGCAGTGATCGCCGAGACCTCAGCCCTGGGAAGGTGGAAGAGAGTCACCATTTTCAAAAGCCCCAGGTCAGTGTTTGTGGCACTGGACACCTTGGTACATAAAAGTCCACAGGAACCTACTCAGGGCTGTCACACGATGGGATTTCCTGTCTGCAGGGGTGGGGGGAGAGGCTTCCAAGAGTTACCTGGCAAAGGAGGAGTGGCTCTGACCCTCACTGGCCACAGCAAACAGCGGATGCACAGTCACTGGAATCTGAAGGCCCTAAAGCACTGAGCTCAAGTCCACGCACATCTGCTGGCCAAACCCTGTCAACTCCACATAGGCAGAGGACAAAAGAGAGCTTGCCACCTTCCAGCTGTGGCCCAGTCACATAAGTCACCCACACACTTGTGCAAATTCAATACCAGGACAGAGCCCTGCTGCCCAACCTAAGGCTCAGTTCTAAGGCGGCAGCCTGACAGGTTGGAAAAGAGCCAAGGCAGCTATGAAGGGTTGGAGAAGTTGAATGCAGAGTGGGGCAGAGGCCTCCAGTACATCACAAGGGCCAGGAAAGCAGCCAGGGCGTGCTAATTCCTCAGGGCAGCCAACCTGGAAGCCAACAAGAGAGACTCTGGTAAGAAAGGCCAAGGGCAGAGGGCACCTGCAATACTGCGGACAGGGCTAGTCATGAACCTAGAAGGGAAAACCCACTTAAAACTCGGGTTTTCAAAGCAGTCCTGGGATAATGGTGAAAAGATACCAGAAACAGCCATGTACTGTGCCATCCTTAGGAAGGGCATGGAAGTCCCTTCTACAGTGAGCTGCTGGCTACGAGGGACTGACCGCAGTGCTCTGATGCAAAGGGGACTGTCCCTTGCACAAGGGATTTCCCTCTGCTCCCAACAGTCCATCAAGTGAGACAGGTCTTGGGATCCCCAACTCATACTCAGGACAGGACACTAAAGCAACTATTATGACATTTCACTCAGGCAGGATCCTACCTCCGAGACAGCTGGTCCTCCTGGCTGCGCACAGAGCTTTCACCCACAGCAGAGGCTCCCTCTGGAAGCTGGCTAAGTTGGTCTAAGACCTCCAGGCCATTTTCCTCAGCAATCTGCACAATGAGGCTGTCGACCTGCTCCTGAGGTGTGGTGAGTGTGGTAGCAGAGCTCACGGAATCCTCCATTACCTGAGGAGAGGTTCACTCTGGGCAGAATGGCCATGGCACCATGAAGCCCACTGCAATCGCGTGTTCTGTTGTGGAGATGTGTGCTGTACACATTTGCTCATGTGACGGCCAGAGGGTAAAGTCAGGTGTCTTCCCAATACTGTTTTCTACAAAGTGGTTTCTCACTAAACCCAGTGCTCACCATTTCAGTCAGGTTGGCTGGCAAGGTCCTGGGGTTCATCTGTCTTTGACCCCCAGCACTAAGGCTGCCAAACACCCAGCCTTTTCTCTGTGTAGCCTTGGCTGTCCTGGACTCGCTTTGTAGACCAGGCTGGCCTCGAACTCACAGAGATCCGCCTGCCTCTGCCTCCCGAGTGCTGGGATTAAAGGTGTGCGCCTCCAAGCCTAGCTCACATTCAGCTTCTATGTGGGTGCCAAGACCCTACACTCATGCCTTCAGGGTTGTACAACAAGCACTTTACCCAATGAGCCGTCTCCCTAACCCCCACTGTGGGTCTTGCTCACTGTCTAGAACACTACTTTCTTTTTTGGGGGATTTGTTTTGTTTTGTTGAGACAGGGTTTTTCTGTGTAGCCTTGGCTGTCCTGGACTCGCTTTGTAGACCAGGCTGGCCTCGAACTCACAACAATCCCCCTGCCTCTGCCTCCCAAGTGCTGGGATTAAAGGCGTGCGCCACCACGCCCGGCCCCACACTACTTTCTTTCACAGGTTCTCTCTAGGAAGCTTTACTGGCTCCTTTGGCCATTCCTGTCCCATATCCAGCCAGTGCCACGTCCAGGTCCACCTGGTTCAGGGACCTTCCTGAGCTTCTGTGTGCTTGTCTGTCACGTGGGCATCCCACAAAGCGCTGCTGTCCTATCCCCTTCTCTGCCCAGGTCCTGGCCGTGTGCAGCTCAGTGCAGCCACAGCACCGTGAGCACCTACCGATGTGTGCACATCCAGGCTCTGCACCTGCTGCTCAAACCTGTCCATCACTGCAGAAACCTTCTGAAGGTCCATGGCACTCAGGGCCTTGTCCAGAGCTTTGGTCACCTGTGCCATGTTCTTAGTCACCTGGGGTAGTACACAATTAGGAGCAGAAAGAATTATAAGTGGTCAAGGGCTGCAGACCAGGAATTGGTCATCAGGACTCTGAGGGGACCCCAGGGCCTCAGCACAGTTACCAAAAGGTCCATCTAGCTTCCATGAGGTTGGGATGTGGGACGGTGGGCGCGATGGGATCCAGGCTCCGGTGTCCAGCACTCCCTGCTGCTTGGGCTCTTTGCTGGCCCAACTTCCCTCTATTCCATGGCTGTTCCCGCTCCTGCCACTAAAGGCCACATCACAGGCTGGCCACGTGACACCGTGGTCTAGCACTTACCCCCTTCATGGTCACCGCTGTCTGCACCTTGGAGGCTACTGCGTCCACACGGGACGCCATACGGAGCCAGTTTACACCCTCATTCTTCTTGCGGATGGCATTTTCAGCATACACGCGGGCACACTCCACGTTTTTCTGCTGAAGGGCCTACAGTTCATAAGGGATGGAATGTCCATGGAGGAACGTCTATGAGCGGCCTGGATACCTCTCCAGGTATGCTTTCCCCCCGGGATCGTAGGCACTTTCAGTTCTCTCCAGGTATATTCCTCAGAAACACGCTAGCTTTGTAAGACGGCAATGCCACAGTCTGCAGCCTGATTATACAGACAGAGCTGACAGCACAGACCAAAGAACCACAGCTGGCAAAGGCGCAGAGCACCACCTGGGAGGCCTGAGCAGGCTGTCATTACCAACAGCTATGGCCTTGGAGCTCGAGAGCTGTACACACGTTTGGCTGAAGGTCTGCTCTGAGGCCAGTCACCCTACTTTGCCTTCTGCTCTGTCTATCTTTAGGACACCTCCCTGGAAAAACTCGGTGAGCTTCCACCTCTGCCCAACGCTAGAGCCCCATCCCTCAATCAATGCCTCTCCTGACCGATACCCCGGGCAGCAGCCCCACACAGGAGAGCCAGCTGGAATGATGACACTGGAGCAGGAACAGCCAGAAGGCCACTCCCTGCAAATCCAGGACGTGGGCAGGGAGGAAGGAGTGAAGGCCATGCCCTGTCCGCTCGGACACCGCTGTGGTGGGGAGGGTAGGAGGGCTATCACCCTCCCCTCACGCAGCAGAGGAGGTACAGCAGTCAGTGAGATTCAATGACAAGCTAGGAAGTGCCTTGCACACAAAGAAGACAGTAGAGTAACACAGAGGGAAACAGGGCTGGGTGTTGTGGGGGCTCCCACCTGTATTCCCACCAATGGATTGAGGTTAGCCTGGGCTACACAGTGAGTTCGAGGCCAACCTGGACTACAGTACTCAATCTCAAAAGTGAAAGGAAGAGAAAAAGGGGTGGGGCAGAAAAGGAGCCCAGCCGGAGGTCACCCACCTTCTTCACCTTGGCCTGCTCAGCCTTGGAGTCCTTCTCGGCCTTCTTGGCCAGCTTCTCTAGCTGCTTCGCTGTGAACTGAGTGGAAAGCGTGACAGCCTCAGACGCACAGACGGCGCCCACCCTCCAGCCCTCTGTGTCCTGCCCGCGCCTGTCCTTGGTCCAACCCTGTGCTAAGAAGTCCTGACGGCCACTGTGAGGCTGAGAAACTGCAAGAGCCCCAGGGATGAATGCCCCCAAAGCTCTACCCAGTTCTGAGGCCCAGTGTGCGAGGGAGGCTACAACAGGTCTCCTTACATGTTCATCGTCCCTAACACCCTAAGCCATATCCTCCCCGCAGTGGAAGGCCAGCAGCGTGACCATCACCAACCCTGCCCTGCTCATGAAGGGCTTTCAACCCACATGAAACACACAAGAACCTCCTTCAAACTACTCAAGCAGCGCATGAACTCCTAAAGGTGCTCTCTGCATAGAACCCTGAATCTGGCTTCCTCATTTCTTGGCCAACCAGAAGAGATGATGTCAACATACCCATTACCTCCCCTGAACAGACTTCAAGGGTTGGAGACCAGACCCTGGCCACCAGCAAAATGAGGCTCACACAATGTCCCCCTCCTTCAGGGCATCAGCCCACATGCCAGCACCTGACCACATCAGTGTGACACAAGTGTACCAGAGCCACATTCACCTGCCTGTTACCTCACTCCTGCCCAGACCCTTGGAGCCAGGGAGAAAGAAACAAGATAAAGTTAACCCTGACTGTCACTTGTGAGGCATCTGAGAGAAAGGTGGCAGACACATGCTGTGGACTATCAGGCGGGGACAGATTCTCCCCAAGAGGAGGCTCTTTCTATTGCCCCAAATATTCCCCCCAGCTGTGTTCAGTGAAGATAATATGCTCAGTCTTCACGGACAAGTCGGAGTAATCTACTTCTATTTAGCAGAGAACCATCCTGTGTCTGGCCAGCAGTCTGGGCCCAGCGTGGCTGCCATCCAGCTACAATAGTTTTCCCATGACTTCGGGTGCCTGGATTCCAAGTGTCGCTGCCTCTAATTCTTGTCGTTATGTGCCAGTATCCAGGACAGGACTGGGGACGGGTGGCAGTGTACCAACCTTCAACTGGAACAGGGTGTCTGCAAAGACAGAGGAAACAGCTTAAGAGCTTTAAGAAAGGTAACAAGTAGGGCATCTAACAGGCAAGCGGGCTGAGCGAGACCCTTGCCTCACATCAGACAGGCCCAACTGTGCAGTTGGAAGACAGCCCCACATTTGACCCAGGGCTCCAAGCTGACAGACACCCTCACTAACCTTGTCTGTCAGGACAACCTGAAAGGGTTACTTTACGGATGGGCAGGGTGACAGCTGCAGCTGCTGGACGTGGTCAGAACATTCTCTGCTTTTAGTAGCAAACTGAATGGTCAGCGCTGCATAATCTTTCCTTTATCCTTCTAAGGCAATAAGACTGGTCAGGAGGTGAGCCTTAGGCCACCAAAGAGGCTACTCCGTGACAGATGCCATTCCTAAGCCACCATGAGGTCCAGCGCATGGTCCCTACTGTGCATGTAAATGTCTGTGTATGTGTGTTTGTATATAACTAATTGATAACCAAACCTATTCATTCACAAACTTCAGACATGTAAATTCAAATTTTCCTTTATTTATTTTTGATGTTTTGAGGCAGGACCTCGATTCAGGAGCACTAGGTAGCCAAGGATGGGGGTACTTGGGCCTTCTAATTTTTCTGTCTCCATGTCCTTCGAGCTGGCAATTCAGGTGGAGCCACCATAGCAGGTAACTGACTCTATTTCTAAATCTGCAGAGGGCTGTGACATTTGATTCCTGAAAAGGCTTATCCTACCAGTGCAGAGTGAGGACACTGAGGGTCTACAGATTCAAAACAAGACCCAGCAGAGACCTGCAGGGGGCAATGAACCGTGTGCATCTACCACCACTCAGTGCAGGTATTAGTCACGCCAGATAAACCACCCTTGACTGTGGTTCTTAAGGAAGAGTCAGGTGACACAGTGACAGGAGGAACAGTGTCACTCAGGTGTGGCCCAGCTGTCTCACTAAAGTTAGGACACTGGTCAAGTCTCCCATCTCAGCCTATATTTTCATCTAGACTCTAGGAGGACTGGACTCTGAAAAACAGACTGGTGTGAGCTTAAGAAAAATTCCGCCAGGCGTGGGGGAGCACGCCTTTAATCCCAGCTGTGAGTTTGAGGCCAGCCTGGTCTACAAAGCGAGTCCAGGACAAGCAAGACAACACAGACTGGCACAGTGTAATCCTAGCACTCGGGGAAGCAGAGGCATGCAGATTTCTGTGAGTTCAAGGTCTACAAAGCTGACAGCCAAGGATACACAGAGAAACCATCACTCTCTCTCACACACACACACACACACACACACTAAAGAAAAGAAAAAAAGAGAAGACAAAAAATTAAGAAAAGAAGAAAAAAAAGTTCCCTCACAAGACTATGATCCCAGCCAGGCGGTGGTGGCACACACCTTTAATCCCAGCACTCGGGAGGCAGAGGCAGGTGGATCTTTGTGAGTTCGAAGCCAGCCTGGTCTACAAAGGGAGTCCAGGACAGCCAAGGTTACACAGAGAAACCCTGTCTCAAAAAACAAAACAAAACAAAAAAAAAAGACTATGATCCCAGCACTCAGGAGGCAGAGGCGGGCGGATCTCTAAGTTCAAGGCCAGCCTGGTCTACAAAATGAGTCCAGGCGGCCAAGACTACACAGAGAAATCCTGTCTCAAAACAACAAAACAAGTCAGGACAGTTGGTGCATGCCTGTAATCCCAACACCCAGGGAAGCAGAGGCAGGTGGATCTCTGTGAGTCCAAGGCCAGCCTGGTCTACAAAGCGAGTTCAGGACAGCTGAGGCTACACAGAGAACCCTGTCTCAAAAAAAAGCAAAAAAATCCTTTATTGTAGAGATGCTAGGTGCTACATCTTTCCTCTAGGGAACACAACACAGAACTCTTTTTTCTTTTGGTTTTTCGAGTCAGGGTTTCTCTGTGTAGCCCTGGCTGTCCTGGAACTCTCTTTGTAGACCAGGCTGGCCTTGAACTCACAGTGATCCGCCTGCCTCTGACTCCCAAGTGCTGGATTAAAGGCGTGCGCCACCACATCTCGCTCCAGGATAGAATTCTATAACAATGACATAGTCGAATAGCTTTCTACATTTCAGAGAACAGTTTTGTTTTTTGTTTTGTTTTATTTAAGACAGAGTTTCTTTGTGCAGCCTTAGCTGTCCTGGACTCATTTTGCAGACCAGGCTGGCCTTGAACTCACAGAGATCCGCTTGCCTCTGCCTCCCTCGGGTGCTGGGATTACAGGCATGTGGAGCCTCAGAAAACAGTTTTTTAAACTCCATTACAGCTGTACGTGGCGGCGGTGAACACCTTCAATCCCAGCAGTGGTAAAGGCAGAGACAGACAAATCTCTTAGTTTCAAGGCCAACTTGATGTGCATAGTAAGTTCCAAGCCAGCCAAGGCTACCTAGGGAGACTGTCTCAAACAAGCAAAAACTCCATCACACCACCCCATTAAACCTGCCTGAGCTCTTTGGGAGTCGAGAGCTCCAAACACTGACAGGTGGAAGTGAGTCACACTACCAAGCACGGTTCCTCCCAACCTGTTACCCTAAGGGACATGTAGCCCTCATCTCAGGGAGCTACTAGCAGGGAGCCCACACGCTACACGGTACTTGAAACCCTTTGTATCTGAATCACTATTTTTCAGGCATCAAAATATGCAACGAGCACCTTTGCTGGTGCCTTCTGACCACGTTTCAGGGTCCCCAAAGCAGAAAACAAAACAAACAGGGAGAGAGTAGCTAGTAGAAGGGCTTGGATCGGAGGTCATTCGGACAAAATTCAGGGTTTGGGTCGTGGGTTAAGGGTCCCGGCCTGGGGAATTCTGGGTAAGGAACCAGAAAGATCCAGGGGTAGGTACTGGCAGGGGTCTGGAGCTAGTTCCCGTTGGGTTGTGGGATCGAGGCCCCGGAGTTTCAGCTAGGATGTAAAGGTTCAGGCACAGGGGCAGGTTCTAGTCGGTATGTGGGGTGCAGGCCCAAGGGCAGGTCCTAGTCCGGGTCTCGAGCTGGAACAAGGGGCGGGTCTCGGTCCGGATGTGGGGGTCCCAGGCCCGGGAGAGGATATGGGGCTGAAGCCCGGGACGGGTCCAGTTGGGTTTGGGGGCTGAGGCCAGGTGTCCGCAGAATCCCGCTCCGAACCCGAAGTGGATGACAGCCCCTTACCGTCCATGGCCAGTCGGGCAGCACACCCCTCAGGGCGGAGCAGGGGGTTGAGACCGTACGGACTAGTTGTAGCAGTGAGGACTTCCGGGGTCGCGGCTGCTTCCGGTCGCGCGGCCTGATCTCGCGAGAAGGACGGCGCCGGGCTTTGGGTGGGGCTTAGGCAGGGCTCGTGCGGCAAGCGGTTGCCATGGTAATGAGCTCCCAAAGCCGGGTGTGGGTTTTGTGAGTCGGTCGGGTTGCTGGGCCCCAAGGCCGCCCGACCCCGGGCGGCGGGGTCACCTATGGGCCTGTCGAAAAGCAAACCCAAGGAGAAGAAAGGTAAAGGGCGCCGCCTGGCGGCGAGGCCCGCCCACCGAGCAGGCGTCGTGGGCTGTAGGTCTAACTGATTATCCGTGTGTTTCAGTTGAGGAGCCAATGAGCCCCTCCGCCAGTTTAGTTTCAAAGTCTAAGGAGAAAGTAATGGAGAAGGAGAGCAAGCAGCCTGACAAGGAAGCCTTGAATCATCCTGCCGACAGCATGCTGTTCACAGCAGGGACAGCCAAGCACTCAAGGCCTTCCTCTTCCTCTGAAGGTAGGAGACCCGAGGAGACCCGCTCCGGCAAGGCATCTGGGATGGGGCCAGTTTCTAAGACTAACGAGACAGGAGGCAAATACTCAGGATTCGTGGTGCAGTGAGGTCACCAAGAGCACAGGCAAGCGTGTTAGTGTGAGTCCAGTCTAGGTTCTAGTAGGAATTTCAAGGGCATCTTGACCCTTGTTTCAGAAGGAAAACGTTTTAAGAAGAAACTTCTTGAGTGATCCATACAGTGTCCCCAAGGAGGGTTGGGTGACCTCTGGTTCCGCTGTGATTCCTTCAACATGTTAGAGCTTTGAAACAGAACCTTGGTTGATGATGATCCAGGCAGGGGTGTGACTCCTGGTCTCCCTCAGCCAGGGCACAAAGGTGGGAGGGCTTCTGAAGAGGAAAGGATCGCCAGGGGACAAAAGCATTTCTTTTCATACAAATCACACACAGCACTTGGCAGACACCACAGAGTGACAGTTTGCTGCCAATTTCACTTTTCCTTGAGGCAAACAGTTTGGCGTGATTGTTCATTTCATAGCCGCTCAATACCGCCACAGCTTTGGTGTGCAATAGCTCGAGATGAGACCACAAAAGCAGGACAACGCCTAAAGACATAGTCCACCATTGTGATATAGCAGGGGTGGTGGGAACTAGAGCTGTTAAGTATTTAGAACAAGGAAGGTGTTAGGAGCTTCTGGCCAGTATGAAAACAGAACGGGGGGGGGGGGGGGGGGGGGGGGGTGGCACGGTCTACCCCAGGCTCATTGCTGTAATGTGGCGGCAACCAGGGAAGCATTTCAGAAAGATTAGAGGTAGAAAGCGTGGAACCTCCTCTCAGGCGAGAAAGAAGACGGGCCAGGGCGCAGGCATGGGTTGTGCTGGGTGGTGCAGCACAGCAGGAGGCAGTTTAAAATCCAGGAGCTGGGCCCCAGAAAGAGGTCTAGTCTTGGAACCTAGGGGCCTACTGCTTGAGGATAGATAAAAGCTGCAGCAAAGGCTAGGTTTATGTGATACTTACCCCTAGGGTGCTTTTAGCTGATCACAGAAAAGCCAACTAAACAAGATCTTAGCACCAAGTGATCTGACATCTCACCAAGGAAGGCTCAGAGATGGCATCCACTCTGGGTACACAACAGCATGGCACTGGCACCAAGGACTCTGCCACTGTGCCACCTTCAGTGTCCGGAATGTTTTCCTTCACAGTGCCGAGGTACCTGGAAGGCTGAAGCTGTCATGGGCTCACATGACCACACTGACTCTTAAGAGGTTTTGGGTCTTGCTTGCTATTGGCAAGGAAACCTTTCTGAGGTCGGCTTCACCTGGGCCTCTCTGAGTTGGGGTCAGCTCTCCATTTATGAAGTGCCGGAGGAGCCTTAATGTATCAGAGTAGACAAGGCCTTTGCCACCAAGGAACTACCCATCTGAAAGCCACCTGTGGCACCTGTCGCACAGCATCACATGAGGAGATGGGACACCAGGGGAGGATGGTGTCTTTTTTTGTTTTGTTTTGTTTTTTGTTTGTTTGTTTGTTTGGTTGGTTTTTCAAGACAGGGTTTCTCTGTATAGCCTTGGCTGTCCTGTGGACTCGCTTTGTAGACTAGGCTGGCCTCGAACTCACAGCGATCCACCTGCCTCTGCCTCCCTAGTGCTGGGATTAAAGGCATGCACCACCACACCCGGTGAGGATGGTGTCAAGAAAGATAATGGAACAAGCTCAGCAGCCACAAGGAGCAAGCCACTGGCACATGCGACCCTGGAGGGACCCTCAGGACGTGATTTCGAGGAAGCCAGGTGTAAATGCCCATCTCTGTCATGACTTCCTTTGTCTGAAATGCCTCGAACTCACCATAGTCCTCTCTCCTCGGCTCCCCAAGAACTCGTATTGCATTAATGAGCTGTCCTGTCCATTTAGAGGTGACTGTAAAGCTGTGAGCAGGCTTCGCATGCAATTGTACTGCCTACTTCTCAGGAGATTGAGGCAGTGAGACCCCGTGTTCTCAGAGCCCCGGGGAGGGCTAGGGCTGTAGCTCAGCTGGGAGAGTGTCTTCAGTGCAAGAAGCACTGCATAAAAGCAGGTGTTGTAGGCTAGGCCTGTCATCTTGACACTTGAGGCAGGGGAGCATGAGTTCCAGGGAAGCTGTCATTGCATGACGTGTTGGAGTCCAGCCAGGGACATAGGAGACCCTGTCTCAAAATAAGAGTGGGGCCGTGCGGTGGTGGCGCACGCCTTTAATCCCAGCACTCAGGAGGCAGAGGCAGGCGGTTCGCTGTGAGTTCAAGGCCAGCCTGGTCTACAAAGTGAGTCCAGGATGGCCAAGGCTACACAGAGAAACCCTGTCTCGAAAAGCCAAAAAAATAAAAAATAAAAAATAAGAGTGGGGCTGGAGCATGGGCTCAGCAGTTAAGAGTCCTTGCTGTTCCTGCAGAGGGCCACGGTTCAGTCCCCAGCACCCATTTGGTGGGTCACAGCCATCTGTAACTCCAATTCCAGGGGGCCAGTGTCCTCTTCTGACCTCTGTGGTCACCAGACGTGCACATGGTACACATACATACATTCATTCATACATGCAGACTGGCCCATGATTGCCCACCTGTGAAGCTCTGAGGCTCTGTGATGCACTGTAGTTGAGTTGGACCTTTGAGTGAACAGTAGATGATTGCAGGGTCCTGCCTTTGAGGCTGTACAACCTGATGCAGCACTTGCTGCCCAGATAAGTCTTCAGAGGACACAGCCCCAAATCATCTAGCTCACCTACCTGTGAGGCTCAGGTGGGAGCTCTGCAGGCAAGTCTGTCCTGAGCTCCTGACCCACATCGGTGGGAATGCGTTTCTTGTTCTAAGCTGCTAGGGTTTGGAGTTGGTTGTTACACAACAGTAATAGACCAATGGGTCAGTGGTGGAAGGGAGAGGAAGTTCGGCTCTCAGTTACAGAGCTGCTGTCATCCCAGAACCCAGAAGGCCAAGGCAGGAGGGCCATGCACTCCAAGCACTGTGAGCTGCACACTAAAACCCTGTTTAAAAAAAAAAAAAAAACCTCAAGAGCTGGAGAGACGGCTCAGTGGTTAAGAGCACTCCCTGCTCTTCCAAAGGTCCTGAGTTCAATTCCTAGAAGCCACGTGGTGGTGGCTCACAACTATCTATAATGTGATCTGATGCCTTCTTCTGGCCTGTAGGTGTACATGCAGGCAGAATACTGTGTATATAATAATAAATAAATAACTCTTTTTTTACAAAAAGCCATGGCAGCTTGTAGATGGGGTGTATTATGCTACACATATCTGTATGCTTAAGTTTTTCTTTTTTTTTTAAGATTTACTTATACATATGAGCATTCTATTTGCATGTATGCCTATATGACAGAAGAGGGCATCAGATCGTGTTATAGATCGTTGTTTTTGTTTTTTCTTTTTTTGGTTTTTCGAGTATTAGAGATCGGGCTAGAGAGATGGGCTCAGAGGTTAAGACCACTACCTGTTCTTCCAAAGGTCCTGAGTTCGATTCCCAGCAACTACATGGTGGCTCACAACCATGTATAAAGAGATCTAAAAAAAAAGAGATCTGGTGCCCTCTTCTGGTGTGCAGGTGTACATGCAGACAGAGCACTGTATACACAATAAATAAATAAATATTATAGGTCATTGTAAGCCCACATGAGGTTTCTCGGAATTGAACTCAGGAAGAGCAGCCAATGCTCTTAACCACTGAGCCATCTCTCCAGCCCAAACTGGGTCATCTTAACAGAATCAGTTTGGATCTTACGTAATAATAAGGAGTTGACTCTTGATGGAGTTTAGCTCAGTGGCAGAACAGTTGCCTAGCATGCTGAAGGCCCCAAAACCAAAATGTGCTGAGTAAAAAGCAACAACCCCCAAAGTTTCACATTCTGTGACTCCCTTAGGAACAGTTTCCAGATGGCAAAATCATACAGATGGAGAACAGACTTGTTTGCCAGGTGTTTGGGGCAAAGGAACAAGGAGAACAGATGTGACCCAAAGGGCCATCAGGAAGCAGTCTCTGGTGGAAGAGTCCTGCGTCTTGTTCAGATGGAGCTGCTGCATGTACAGGGATGGGCACATGTCTACACTCGCTGGACCAGTGTCAGCTTCCTGGTGTTGATGTGCTAATGTAAGATGCTACCACTGGAGAAACTGGGTGAAGGGGAGATGGAGCCACTTCTTGCTGCTTTTGTAACTGTCTGAATGGATGAATATTTTAAAAAATAAAAAAATTAAAAATATACAATGTTATAATTTCTGTTGTTGTCTTTTTGGTTTTTAGAGACAGGGTCTCTCAGTGTAGCCTTGGCTGTCCTGGACTCGCTTTGTAGACCAGGCAGGCCTCGAACTCACAGCAATCCACCTGTCGCTGCCTCCCCATGCTGGGATTAAAGGCCTACATCACTATGCGTGGTTTACAATGTTATAATTTAATTATAGTCCAGTATAAGAAAAACAGAAGCCAGGCATGGTGGCGCACGCCTTTAATCCCAGCACTCAGAGACAGAGGCAGGAGGGTCGCTGTGAGTTCCAGGCCAGCCTGGTCTACAAAGCGAGTCCAAGACAGCCAAGGCTACCCAGAGAGACCCTGTCTTAGGGAAATAAAAAAAGCTGGGCTTGGGAGAAGCTGGGAGATGGCTCAGCAGTTAAGAGCATGGGCTGCTTTTCCAGAGAACCAGAGCTCAATCTCCAGCATCCACATGGCCTCCTGTAACTGTAATTCCAGTTCCAGGGGACCCCATGCCTTCTCTGGCTTCTGGGGGTATGCATCCAGGCAAAATAAGCATACACCTAAAGTTATTTATTTATTTATTTTTGGGGTTTTTTTTTTGAGACAGGGTTTCTCTGTGTAGCCTTGACTGTCCTGGGCTCTCTTTGTAGACCAGGCTGACCTCAAATGCTCAGCAATCCCAAGTGCTGGGATAAAAGGCATGTGTCACCATGCCTGGCTACATACACGTAAATGTAAAAAAGAAGTTTAAGTGGAGGTTGAGTGGAGTTTGGTAGTGCACCTCTAATGAGGAAAGAGGCAGGTGCATCATTGGTGAGCTTGAGGCCAGCCTGGTATAAATGGTGAGTTCCAGGACAGCCAGGGCTACGTAGTAAGAACTTGTGTCAGAAAACAAAACAGAGTGGAGGTTGAGTTTGTGGCTCAGTTGGTAGACCACTAGTTCTGGGGTCCATCACCAGCACTGTATAGAGCATTCCTGGTGCTGATGTGTGTAGTCCCAGCACTTGGGAGGTAGGAGGAGGATCCTGAGTTCAACTCATTGAATTTTATTTCTCAGGTTGGAGAGATGGTTAAGAGCACAGGCTGCTTTTCCAGAGGTCCTGAGTTCAAATCCCACTGACCGCATGTTGGCTCACCACCATCTGTAATAGAATCTGATTCCCTCTTCTGGTGTGCATGAAAACAGAGCACTCATATACATAAAATAAATAATTCTTTTTTAAAAAAGATTGTATTTCTCAGTGAGGACCATCTTTCTAAACCTTGAATGAAAGAAAGGCATTGCTGAGAGATACTGAAGGATGTGATCCCACTTGACTGTAGTACAGCACCTGTAATCTCAGCAGCTGGGGACAGAGGCAGGAGAAATCTCTTGACTTCAGGCCAGCTGTAAGTAGATCCTGTCTCAACAAAATGTGTGCGTGCGCGCACACACACAGACATCACAAAAAATCTCTCCAAATACTTTGGACATTATGAAATTCTTTCAGCCATAACATCAGCCCAGGCCACATAATGACCCCGCTTCCAAAAAAGTTAAAAGCAGTATATATGAGAGGCCAGGGTAACATCTCAAATATCAGATCAGGTACTCTGAGACACTATAGGAATTGAGCTCAGGACCTTTAGAAGAGCAGCCAGTGCTCTTAACCTGTGAGCCAGCTCTCCAGCTCTCCAGCCCCCTGACAGTATCTTTCTTTTCTTCTTTTTGTTTTTGTTTGTTTGTTTTGAGACAGAGTTTCTCTTGTAGTCCTGGCTGTCCTGGACTCTTGTAGACCAGACTGATCTCGAACTCAAAAAGATCCACCTGCTTCTGCCTCCCTGAGGTCTGGGATTAAAGGTATGTGCCACCACACCTGGCTGGTTTTTGGATTTTTGAGACAGGGATTCTCCGTGTAGTCCTGGCTGTCCTGGAACTCACTTTGTAGACCAGTCTGGCCTCAAACTCAGATATCCGCCCACCTCTATCTCCTGAGTGCTGGAATTAAAGGCGTGCACCACCACCACCTGGCTAGAAGTACCTACCTTTCTTGAAGGTGTTTTGACAGTGTGATACAACTTCTAAATCTCTATCCTCTGCCGAACAACCTTGTGTGATGTCTCCATGAGTAGGGTAGGACTTGCCCAAAGGAAGAGATGTGGTTTCTGTGCCTAGGTTTTTAGTTGACTTTAACTTAGTCAGAATGGAGATTATCTGGTTGTACCCAATCTAACCACAGAAGCCTTTAAAAAGTCACAAACTGGTGGGCAGGGCATGATGGTACCTGCCTTTAATCCCAGCAGAGGCAGGTGATCTCTGTAAATTTGAGGTCAGCCTGGTCTATGAAGTCAGTCAGGGACAGCCAGGGCTACACACAGAGAAACCCTAGGGGTGGGGAGAAAAGTCATAGACAGAGATGGGGAAGATGGGTAGAGATGCTTGGTGCCAAGCCTGCCCACCTGAGATCAATCCCTGGACCCCACAAAAGGGAAGGAAGAGAAGCAACAGCTAAGTGTTGCCCTCTGACCTGGCCAGCCACAGCGCAACAGCTAAATGTTTCCCTCTGACCTGGCCAGCCACAGCATGACCTGTATGCTCCCCCAAACACACATGCGCACACAAAATACAACTTTAAATGTTTCTACAGAGTTACAGGCAATCTGGGTGTGGTAGTGCATGCCTGTAATCCTAGCATTCTAGATGCTAAAGCAGGAAGATGCCCATGAGTTTGAAGCCAGATGAAGCTACACAGAGAAACCTTCTTCAAACACCAAAACAAACAAGCAGACACAAGAAGTCACAGGCAGAGCTTGTAGGTCTCTGGAAGCTCCCAACAGCCTCTGAGCATAGCTGTTAGGGAAGTGGGACTTCAGCAACTGAGCCACGAGAAAACCTGGGCCCCGATCCAATCTGTACATGAGAATGTAGCCTCGGTCCCTGAGTATAATCCTGGCCAACCTGTGCCTGAATTCCTGGGGCACCAAGACTGAGAACTGATAAAAAGCCACCACTTTGAAATAATTTGTTATTGCAGTGATGAAGTAGTTCAGGGTGGCATTGTGGCTCAAAAATAAAATGATTGCCTAGCACTCGGGAGGCCTTGAGATGCACTCCTAGCACAGAGAGACAAAGCAAGGCGGTGCATGCCTGTGATCCCAACCGCCGGGATGCAGAGGCAGGGATGAGGCAGGGATATTGAAACCAGTTCTAGGCCAGTTACTGCTACATGGTCAGACCCTGTCTCAAAAACTAAGTAAATAGTACAGGTGCTGTGCTTCGAGAACCCTGAGTCAGTTGTTACATCTATATTCCCAGCGTTCAGGAGGCTGCGACAAGAGACAGCCTGGTCTGTATGGGTAAGGCCTTGTCTCCAAGACTAGATAGATCGATGGGTGGAGGGATGGGTGGGTGGGTGGGGCATAGATAAATAACCCTAATGGTTAGGATGTAGCTCAATAGTAGAATACTTCCCAGCACATGCATGGCAAAAACAAAACAAAGAAAAAAAGAAATACCAGCTGGGCGTGGTGGCGCACGCCTTTAATCCCAGCACTCGGGAGGCAGAGGCAGACAGATCTCTGTGAGTTCGAGGCCAGCCTGGTCTACAAAGTGAGTCCAGGACATTCAAGACTACACAGAGAAACCCTGTCTCAACAAAACAAAACAAAACACAACAAAAAAAGCAAAACAAAAACCAAAAAATGAAAAAGAAAGAAAAGAAATACCACTGCTAGAGAAAAATAACCCTAAAAATGATGCATGATGCCCTCTCGCTCAGGATCTGCTTGCCTCTGCCTCCCGAGTGCTGAGATTAAAGATGTGTGTGCCATCACACCCAGCACATGTTTCTAAGTCAGCAGTTCTCAAGCTGTGGGTCTTGACCCTTTGGGGGTAGAATGACCTTTTCATAGGGGTAACATACCAGATATTAACATTATTACTCATAACGGTAGCAAAATTACAGTTATGAAGTAACAGCAAAAGTAATGTTATGGTTGGAGGTCACCACAACATGAGGAGCTGCATTAAAGGGGCTGCATTAGGAAGGTTGAGAACCACTGTTCTAAATGAAGAAGTTAGAGCTAGCAAGATAATGCAGCACATTAAGGCACTGACTGCCACGCCTGAGGGTCCAAATTTTATTTTATTTTATTTTATTTTGAGACAGGGTTTCTCTGTGTAGCCTTGGCTGTCCTGGGCTCCCTTTGTAGACCAGGCTGGCTTCGAACTCACAGCGATCCGTCTGCCTCTGCCTCCCGAGTGCTGGGATTAAAGGCGTGCACCACCACTGCCCGGCTGAGGGTCCAAATTTTAACCTAGTGACCCACATGTCATCTGACTTCTACACCTGTACACAAACATACATGTAAATCAATGTAAAAAAAATTAAGGGGGCTGGAGAGATGGTTCAGAGGTTAAGAGCACTGTTTGTTCTTCCAAAGGTCCTGAGTTCAATTCCCAGCAACCACATGGTCACAACTATCTATAATGGGATATGGTACCCTTTTCTGGCGTGCAGACACATATGGGGGCAGAATACTGTATAAATAATAAACAAACTCCTTTTTAAAAAATTAAGACACACCTTTAATCCCAGCACTCGGGAGCCAGAGGCAGGTGGATCTCTGTGCGTTTAAGGCCAGCCTCATCTACAGGGTGAGTCCAGGACAGCCAGGGCTACACAGAGAAACCCTGTCTCAAATAAACAACAAAAAAACCAATTTCCTATGGCCAGGCGGTGGTAGCACATGCCTTTAATCCCAGCACTTGGGAGGCAGAGGCAGGTGGATCTCTGTGAATTTGAAGCCAGCCTGGACTACAGAGTGAGTTCCAGGACTGCCAGAGCTGTTCTACAAACCTTATCTCGAAAAAAACCAATAAACCAAAAAAAACCCAAAAAACCAAAAACAGAGAGAGAGAGAGAGAGAGAGAGAGAGAGAGAGAGAGAGAGAGAGAGAGAGAGAGAGATATGAAAACAATGTTTTGCCTGCATGGATACCCAATCTCCAGAAGAAGGCACCAGATCTCATTACGGTTGTGAGCCACCATGTAGTTGCTTCACTTCTGAGCCTTCTCTCCAGCCCCCAATTTTTCTCTGTGTAGCCTTGAACTCCTGGACTCCCTCTCTGTTAGACCAGGTTGGCCTGAAACTCACAGTGACCTGCCTCTGCTCCCCCAGAGTACTGGGATTATAGGCGTGTGCCACCACTTTCTGGCCTAGACACACATTAGTACACATAGAAATCTCATCAAACACAAAACTAAAACCATGGGTTTCATTGTTTTGTTTAAAAAGAAAAGAGAGAGAGAGAGAGAGAGAGAGAGAGAGAGAGAGAGAGAGAGAGAGAGAGAGAGAGAGAGAAGCCCTGATAAAAGTGTTAAGAGGCAGAGAAGCTCCAAAACTGCCATCAAGGAGCTGACTTGGTGTTGGCTGTCTACTGAATGGCCTTATGAGTGGTCTGTATATCCAGTGAGACTTCGCTGGAGAAAACTAGTTTTTCATTTGCAAGCAGGTATCAGTTGAGATAGATTCTGGGTTAAGGATGTGGCTGTGTCTACTCTCAGCTCTGGGACCTCCAATGGCTCTGTGCACGCTGTCAGGCTGTGCACGCTGTCACAGGCTGTGTGCGGTCATATGTGCATTGGTCCTGCTGTGTTTACAAGGCCGTGTTTCCTTGGTGGTCTCCATCCTCTCTGGCCCTTACAGTCTTTCTGCCTCCTCTTTTGCAGGGTTCTCTGAGCCTTAAAGGGGGGCATTTGGAGGATGAGTGTTCAGTGTCTTTCACTCTCTGCACATTGTCCGGCTGTCTCTGTATTTATTCCAACTTACTGCAGGAAGATGCTTCTCTGAAGATAAATGAGCAAGGCTGATCTAGCAGTAGAGCAGAATGTTTACTGCCCTGTGCTTTAGGAGAATAGCAGTATTTGATTTTTCCCCTAGATTTCTGGCCCATGTAGTCTCAGGTTCTTGGCGACCAGAGCAGTGTCAGGAATATGCTCCATCTTATGGAGTGTGGCTTAGATCCAGCCAGATAGAGGCTGGTTACTTCTAGAGCAATGTGGCACTATTTCACTAGCTCTTCACGCAGGTCACCGTTGTTGGTCAAATTGTCTCCTGCATAGTTAGTGTTCACCTTTCTTCTTCAGTCCTGTGCAGAACACCATCCAGTCCCATGAAGAGTTAACGGGGCTCACGGCTCCAGGCAGGCACACACCAGCTTGACTTCTCCGTATCCAATTTTCTTGATTGGTTGACTGACTGCTACAGGGTCTTACTATGTTTCCCTGGCTGGCCGGGAGCTCTGTGTAGACCATGGTGTCCTTGAACTCATGGAGCGCCTCTTGTCTCTGCTCAGGGTCTGGGATTAAAGAGGGGTGTGCTGCCACAAGCAGATTTTTTTTTTGGTTTTTTGAGACAGGTTTTCTCTGTTTAACCTGTAACTTACCGTGTAAATCAAGCTACCTTCAAACTGACAGAGATCCATCTCCCTCTGCCTCCCAAGGGCTGGGATTACAAGCATGCAACACCACACCTGTTTTTTTTTTTAAGCTTTATTTATTTAAAGATGTATTGATTATGTATACAGTGTTCTTGCCTGCATGTACACCTGCACACCAGAAGAGGGCACCAGATCTCATTATAGATGGTTGTGAGCCACCATATAGTTGCTAGGAATTGAACTCAGCACCTTTGGAAGAGCAGTCAGTGCTCTTAACATCTTTGCCCCTGGTGTTTTATTTTGAATTGAAAGCACTCACAGCTTTTTTAATTGTCTTAATATATTTCACTATGTACCTTTTATAGTCAATGGGAATAGCAAACTTGATAATTTGACATTAATGTTAAATATGATGAAGTGTAATTTTTGATTTAATGATAAAAAGGGAGGGCACTATGCTGCCTAGTATAGGTCATGGGTGATCTGAGAGTGCTTAAGATAAGTTGGCTTCAGGCTGGAGAGATGGCTAGGGGTTAAAAGCACTGGCTGCTCTTCCTCTTTAGGAAGTTCAGATCCTGATTGAATTCCCAGAAACCACATGGTGGCTCACAACCATCTATAATGTTATCTGGTGCCCTCTCTGGCCTGCAGGTGTACATGCAGGCAGAACACTGTATATGTAATAATAAATAAATCTTAAAAAAAAAAAGATAAGGCCGGATGTGGTGGTACATGCCTTTAATTCCAGTACTCGGGAAGCAGAGACAGGTGGATCGCTGTGAGTTTGAGGCCAGCCTGGTCTACAAAGTGAGTCCAGGACAGCCAGGGCTACACAGAGAAACCCTGTCTCGGGAGGGGGGTGGGATGACTCAGGAGAATGTACTGTCCAGTACTTGGTGCCCTGAAGCTGTCCTGCAGCTCATGAAGTTTAGCATCTCCTCTGACTCTTCCTGGCAGGGTATATCCAGTGCTCATTGCCCGTCCTGGGGCATATCCAGTGCTCATAGCCCGTCCCGGGGCATATCTAGTGCTCATAGCCCGTCCTGGGGCATATCCAGTGCTCATAGCCCGTTCCTCTGAGCTGTGAATGTTTGAGTGTTGGAATCTCACCAGGACAGTTTGTTTTGTTTTCTCTTGCTGGCCACCAATCTGTTTCCTTTACTGTGAGCTAAGACAGGCCATGTCTTCATTATGGAAGAAGTTCCCACACACCCACTAAATGGATCGATGTTTTCTTCCCTCTAGACAAACCTGATACAAAATCAAAGGCATCCAAGAAGAGAAGTGTCATTCCGCAGATCATCATCACCCATGCCTCAAACGAGACACTAATCAGCTATGGTGTCCCTGACAGTGATGAACAGAGGACCATCCGGGAGCACGCTGACTGGGGCCCTTACTACCGACACAGGAGCCCCAGCACGATAGCAGCCTATGAGGCACAAAGCACAGAATAAATGAGAGCTCCCTGGAGCTGTGATGGTTTACTGTGCCCAGAGTGTCAGCTAACTGAAAGAAGGGCCAGCCTCCTGTGCTGGAGCTCAACGCCCTCCTCCAGGCTTGGAGGTCCTCTGTCCCAGTCAGCATCAGCTTGATGGGGGACAGTGGCTGGCCCAGAGAGGAAATCTGAAGGTCCTGAGGGTCTCACTGGCATATGTGTTTTGGAAATAGCCAGCTGTGGGGTGCTAGACAAGGGGACGCCGCTCACACTGTGACTCAGGAAAGAATTTAAAATCCTCTCCACATGCCGGCGTGGTGGCGCACACCTTTAATCCCAGCAACTAGGGAGGCAGAGGCAGGCGGATCTCTGTGAGTTCAAGGCCAGCCTGGTCTACAAAGTGAGTCCAGGACAGCCGAGGCTACACAGAGAAACCCTGTCTAGAAAAAACCAAAACCAAACCAACCAAACAAAAAAATCCTCTCTACTCTTTTGCTTCTGAAGGTGTGGTGGAAACACTTGCAAGTTAGTCAGTGGCATGCTCCTGAGTCTGGGAAAAAGGTCAGTGAGAGAACTCACTGCTAAGATGAAGACAGAGAGGCTTCAGGGCTGGTGGGATCCTAGCTTTGTCGGTATTAAAGACTCAAGAGAATGTAGTGTGTCTTTGAGCTGAGGAGGGCAGCAGGGAGCTTAGGTCTTTGGCAGCAGCCCATGGGTGTTGTTTTCTTTTCTGGACCCATGGATGAAGGGTCTTTACAGCGAAGGGCCACTAGGAATGCCAAACATTGCTGGCTGTAGGACAGCTGCTCAACTTACTCCCCCGTCATGAGCAAACTTTAGGTCAGGTGTGTCTTGAGAGAATGCCCTGACCAGCATAATTTCTCACTTGTGGCCTAGCAGCAATCTGTTATCTTCACTAATTGCAATATTGGTTGGCCTCTGTGAGCTAGCCAAAGCAGACACAGTGGTGTGTCCCTCAGGGTCGCAAACAGCCCCCTTCTGTGCTAGAGCGAGGGGATCTGTTGCTCATTGCACATGCCAGCAGGTTCTAATATTTACATCAGACTATCTAGTATATACAATAAATACTACCTTACCTAGTACATACTTGCAGGCTTTACAGTGTGCGTGTACACACACACACACACACACAATCTGCCCTTGCAGGTATAGTGCTAAGGAGTGAGCCTAGGACTTTACACAGTGCTAGGCAGGTACTCTACCATTAAGCATGGTTGTTTTTGTAAGATTTATTTGTTTAATTATTTATGTATTTATAATGTATACAGTGCTGTGGCTGCATGTACACCTGCAGGCCAGAAGAGGACGTTAGATCACATTATAGATAGTAGTGAGCTACCATGTGGTTGCTGGGAATTGTTGTTTTAAGTTTTTAAATTTTTATTTAATGTATATGAGTGCCCTATCTGCATGTACACCTGCAGGCCAAAAGAGGGCATTAGAGGGTATAGATGGTTGTAAGCCACCATGTGGTTGCTGGGAATTGAACTCATGACCTCTGGAAGAGCAGACAGTGCTCTTAACCGCTGTTGTTTTTTAAAGACAGAAACAGGGTCTCATGTCCAATCTAGTTTGGACTGGAACTGACCATATAGCCCAGGGCTGCTTTGAACACACAGCCATCTTCCGACCTCAGGAGCCCGGCTGCTGGGATTACAGGGGTGTGACAATATGCCCAGACAAAAACTGAATTTAGATCCTCCTCCTGCTCCTCCTCGTAGACACTGGCTACTGAAAGCCTTCTTTTGTCTTGAGACAGCCAGGCTATGCAACCCATTCTAGTTTATAACGCAGAATCTCCCAGCCTCAGCCTCCAGAGGGCTCTGATTACAGGGATTACAGGCATGTGCCGCCCCGTCCAAACACCAACTACATCCTGTTTAGCATTGACCTAAGTATAGTGCCCACATGGGCCTGGGCTCTGGGCACTTGGCAGCAGGGACATTCACTTTGCTAATCTATATAAAGCCCCCACGGGTTAGAGGCAAATGGTGTGTTCTGCGCTCCATTACACAGTACACTTGTTGAGTGTAGCCTTGCAAAACCTCGTGGGCTAGAGTAGTTCTCCTGCGGCCAGGACATTAATGACTTCCCGGTAGTGTTCTAAGCCAGGCAACTCTCCATGACCCAGAAGACAATGTGGAGTGGAAAGTGAGAACAGGAGATGCAGCTTTTTGTTGCTTTGTGTATGATGCGACCCCACTTGCTGATCGCTGGAACTGGTCTCACTTAGATGGGAAATAGGAAAGTGGAACATTTTCTTCTTCTTTTCTTCTTCTTTCCCCCTCCTCCTCCTTTCTTCTTCTTCTAAGACAGGGTTTTTCTGTGTAGCCTTCAGTATCCTGGACTTGCTTTTTAGACCAGGCTGGCCTCGAACTCAACAGCGATCATCCTTTTTCTGCCTCCCAAGTGCTGGAATTAAAGACGTGTGCCGCCACGGCCTGGCTGTAACATTTTCTTGTAGCTGATCAGAACCAATCAGTCTTCCGCAGGTCTGGCTAGGGATGGCACTTTGAGCAACTTTGTAGGGTTGTGCCTACACCTAACGCTGGCCTGCGCAGATCCCATACTCCAGGAGAGGCTTAGGTGCCGGGTTAATTTTTTAGTTTTGGTTTTGTTTCCCATTGTTTGCCACGTGCAGGACAAACCGGAAGCGTGTTCTGCGCCTGCGCAGAGGGGGCGGTTTTACGCCTGCGCGCTCGAAGGGGGCGGCGGGGCGGCACCGACTTGGGCATGGCGGAGGTGGACCTCGAGTCGGATCAGATCCGACTGAAGTGTATCCGTAAGGAAGGTTTCTTCACCGTGCCTCCAGAACACAGGGTGCGACGACGGGGTGCCCGCCCCGCGGGCTGTGTGGCAGGGACGGACTGAGGCGCCCGGGGTGGGGCTCTCTGTCGCGTCAGTCCTGGAGTTCGCTGCGGCGTGTGCAGCCGTCCGCAGCCAGGAGGCCGGGGCCGGGGCTCGCGGGTGGGACACGCGGAGTGTGAACTCCGGTGAGGCGGCCGGGTGTGGGGCGTGGCAGAGTGGGAGGTTCCCGGTGGTACCGGCCGCCTGGAGTTCTCACCTTGCTTTCCCCACATTCTTGTATCGTCCCTTTTGTGTGATGGGAAGGTGAGCCGTAGGGGTGATTGCTGCTTCAGTAGACAGTTAGTGGGAAGAGGGTTTGCAGCAGCCCACTTGTGTTTTTAACTTACGCTTTGCGAGGCCAAGGCGCATTAACTTAAATGTTCTACCTAAGAGCCTCAGAGCACTGCGCTGGAAGCTGTGGTAACCAAATCCGCTTTTTTGGTTGGTTGGTTTTGGTTTTTGGTTTTTCGGAACAAGGTTTCTCTCTCTCTCTCGGGTTTTTTTGGGTTTTTCTTTTCTTTTTCTTCTTTTTTGGTTTTTCTATACAGGGTCTCTCTGTGTAGCCTTGGCTGTCCTGGACTTGCTTTGTACACCAGGCTGGCCTTGAATTCACAGTGATCCACTTGCTTCTGCCTCCTCAAGTGCTGGGATTAAAGGCTTGCATCACCACGCCCCGCTCAGTATTTTTTTTTTTTAAAAGATTGTATTTTATGCTTGAGTGCTCTATCTGCATGTACATCTGCATGGGCATCAGGTCCTAGTATAGATGGTTATGAGCCACCAGGTGGTTGCTGGGATTGAACTCAGGACCTCTGAAAGAGCAAACAGTGCTCTTATCCACTGAGCCATCTTTCCAGCCCCGAAATCAGCTTTTAAAGGGGGAGAAAAATGCCCATGTGCAGTTGTTGGTTCCTTAAGACAAGACACTTGTAATCCCAGGACTCAGGAGGTTAAGGCAAGATGATCACCCCAAATTGGAGGGCAGCCTGGGCTAAAGAATGAGACCCAGACTCCAAAACAAGCAAAAATACAAAATATTAGAGATTTTGGAGAAAAGTAGTATATTCTGTAGGATATTGTAGAAGAAGCCAGGCGGTGGTGGCGCACGCCTTTAATCCCAGCACTTGGGAGACAGGCAAGTGGATCGCTGTGAGTTCGAGGCCAGCCTGGTCTACAAAGCAAGTATAGGACAGCCAAGGCTACACAGAGAAACCCTGTCTTGACGAACCAAAACAAACAAACAGAAAAGAAATTGTAGAAGAGTTGACATTTGTTAGGACCAGGAAGTGTAGCCAGAATTTGGGCAAGTCTGTCAAGGAGTGGCATGCCGAACTCCAGTGGAGGCACAAAGTCAAGGTGAGGCATAAACAGGAAGCTTTAGAGAGGAAGAAGTAGGAGGAGCCAGGTTAAAGAGTGCATCGTGGGGCACTATGATGGAATCTGATGCCCTCTTCTGTCACGCAGGCATACACGCAGTAGAATACTTATATGCATCAATAAATACATCTTAGAACTAATCTGATCAAATAATCTTAACAGAAAAATAGCACTCGGGAGGCAGAGGCAGGTGGAGAGCTGTGAGTTTGAGGCCAGCCTGGTCTACAAAGCAAGTCCAGGACTGCCAAGGGTACACAGGAAAAACAAAAACAAAAAGTGCATCATGGGTCAGCAGTCACCTTTAATCCCAAGAGGCTAAAGCAGGCAGGTCTCTGAGTTTAAGGCCAGCCTGGTCTACAAAGTGAGTCTAGGACAGCCAGGGCTACTCAGAGAAACCCTGTCTTGAAAAACAAACAAAAGAGAGAGTCATGGAAGGGCAGAAAGTCACAAAACCCAGGTCAAGGCTGTTGAGAGAAAGGAAGCCAGCTGGGGACTGGCTTAATAGAATCCTGGCCTTTGCTGAGCTCCTTCTCTATTCAAGAAATGATTAATTATGATGTCCTAGGTTACAGAATCCCTCATAAGACCCCAGAATGCCATGGCTCGAGCAAGCTATTTCTCTGACCTCTCAAAGCTGCTTGCCATAGGTGGGCTAACGGTTCCATTATGTTGCTTCACTTGACCCTCATCCTCATCCCAGCCTGCAAGAGGAAGTGGATCAGCTGGCTTCCTCTGTCTGGAAGTCCCTTCTCCTATCTCATAATCGAGAGCCCATGCATAGGCTTCCTCACACATAGGCGATGAAGCTGGCTCCTCCTCCACAGAGGGGCTGCTTTGCGTGGCTAGTGGCCATTCGTCAGTGGACAGCAGACAGCAGGGGCAGCAGGTTGGGGGATAGTCAGGCTCCCTCCCAGTGGCTTTGTCCCCTCCCCCCGCCCCCAGAAGATTCCAAGTATGCGGTTGGTCTTCTGTTTGGTGACCAGGTGTGGGTGACTGTTAGCTTCCGGAGCCTCACACTGGCTATGCCTCTGTCTTTCAGCTGGGAAGATGTCGGAGCGTTAAGGAGTTTGAGAAGCTGAACCGAATCGGCGAGGGCACCTATGGCATTGTGTGTGAGTGCTCTGCACAAGGGTGTCTAGCTACGGCAGGGTTGAGACTGGAAGGCTGGCATTCTGTAATCCAAACCAAGCCAAAGCTGGCTCCCAAACTTTTAATTCCTGGTGTGATTTCCACAAAATTTACACCATTACTTGATAAAACACAACCATCAGGTTGCTAACGTCAGCAATGCAACAATGTAGCTGTGGAGTGCAGAGAACTTGTCAGCAAAACGTCCAACTTCCAAAAGCTGCTTGTAGCTCCACGGCTTTGAGTCCTTTTGCCAAGGATTTGGAAGTTGCACATATCAACAACGTGCTTTGTAAGCCCTGCCCCATAGAGTACCACAGCTGGTGTTGGAACAGTGCACACGTGAACACAGAGCACTGGGCTGCATGTGGGAGACAGCGCTTGGAAAGCTGCTTGCTGAGTGAGTTTCTGGTGGCAGGTTTTAGCTTAGAGCAAAACCGGAAATTCCCAACCCAGCTCAAATGAGGATTCCCAAGCTCACCTTGTGGGAATGCAGGAAGGGCTGAGTGTTGTTGGGCATTCGGTTGTCAGAGATGAAAAGGAATCCCAAGAAACTCACCAAAGAGGCCCCGGTGTAGCAAGATGGGGCTGTGACAGGGTAAGGTAGACACTGTTGTGTGTGTGCTGCTGTTTCAGATCGGGCCCGGGACACCCAGACTGATGAAATTGTTGCCCTGAAGAAAGTGCGGATGGACAAAGAAAAAGATGGTGAGCTGGGTGCCAGGTGCAGGCCCACCCCTCCCACCTGGAGGCCAGGTGCAGGCCCACCCCTCCCACCTGGAGGCCAGGTGCAGC
>OU015753.1:5167576-5181450 GCA_907169655.1 Acomys percivali | reverse complement strand
TATTAATTTGAAAGTATGGTCTAATACTGTTTATTGTTATTATTAGGCCTATAACTTATTAATTTGAAAGTATGGTCTAATACTGTTTATTGTTATTATTAGGCCTATAACTACTTGGGCACAATTATCTGACCTGTTTTCACAATCCATAAAGACACAGCCATGGGTTAGATTTTAGAATAGCCCTATTTCACCTGGGGCAGGGCAGACATTATGTCCAAAGCTACCTTCCGTATCTCCCCGCCTCTATTCCCATGCTGTCTGCCTTAATCGTTTCTGTCTGGCCTACCCTCCATCCATAATTCCATAGCTCCTTGCTTACCCTTGGCTGCTTCCTCCATCCAGCTGCTGTGGCCATGTCTCCTCTCCACGCGAACCCATCCTGCTCCCCTCTTTCTTCCTTCTCTGATAACTGAAACCTTCACCACCCCTACCCAGCACTCGGGAGGCGAAGGCAGGTGGAGCTCTGAGTTCGAGGCCAGCCTGGTCTACAAAGTGAGTCCAGGACAGCCAGGGCTACACAGAGAAACCCTGTCTCAAAAAACCAATCAAACAAACAAACAAACCCAACCACAAGGGCAGGTGAACATGAGTATGTGTTTGTCTGGGCAGCAAGTAGATCTTGGGAGCCAGTAATTAGCATTAAAATACATAGCACCAGACCAACCTCCAACATTCCATATGCATACACAACACACACACACACACACACACACACACACACACACACACACCCATACACTAAACAAATCTGCAGTAGTACTGTCTTAGTTGTGCAGGACACAGCAAGAGGCTGCAGTCCAGCCTGTGCCTCTGAACCTCTCATAGGTTAAATGCATCATGCTACAAGTGCTTCGTGGCCTTCAGTACCTGCACCGGAACTTCATCATCCACAGGTGAGCGACAGCCTGGAGGAAGGTTTGCTGGGGGTGTCTGAGGGCTGGCAGGGAGTGGGCCAGGAATAACTTTGATTTCCCATAGTGCCTCATTCTGAATATCTTTAGGAGAGGAGCAAGTACCCAGTAGAAATCTCTAAAGCTCCCAGGCAAGGCTCTCGATTCAAACAAGTCTCAGCAGCCTTCATGGATGCAGGAAATAGGTGGGTGGTAGGTGGGAACAGCAGCCAGAGACCTTCAGAGACAGCACTGCCGACAGTGAGTCTTAGACCCGGAGCGGCTGTTGCTAGACACGCCTGTGAGTTCACTAGTTTGGCCTGTGTACTGGGACTCCTGTGGAAACACACTGGGTGAAGGAAACGTGGCCTCTTCCTGTTGTTCAGCCCCTGAGGTTCTGGGCATCCCAGCAGCCCGTTCTCTACCTCTGCCCACCCTCTTGATTCTAGAAAACCCCAGTTAAACGTCAGGAACGTGTGTTGGGCTGTGGTGACAGCCTGGTTGCCCTTTGGAAAACCAATGCTTGCTTTCTGACACAGGGACCTGAAGGTATCCAACTTGCTCATGACAGATAAAGGCTGTGTAAAGACAGGTGGGTGCTGACCCCTGTGTGGAGGTGGGTTTCCGAGAGCATGCCTTTCAGGGTAGGAATGTCAATATGACTTTGAAAGCCAGAGATGACTTGTCTTCCTAGCCCCAGGCCTCACTGAATGATGCTTTCTCTCCCCTCTCTGCTGCAGCGGATTTTGGCCTGGCTCGGGCCTACGGTGTTCCAGTAAAGCCAATGACTCCCAAGGTTGTTACCCTTTGGTGAGTTCCTTAAGTTATGGTGGCCCACAGGGATGGGTACGTCCCTTCACATTGAGTCAGGTGCTACAAAGGGCCTTGAGTGTCTAGAAGCTGTATGCAGCTGCATGTACTCTGAACGCCTGGATCTAGGTCAACTGCTCAGAACAGAGAACAGAGCGAGGTTCAGTGGCCTCAAGAAGCCGGCGCGTGGTGGCGCACACCTTTAATCCCAGCACTAGGGAAGCAGAGGCAGGTGGATCACTGTGAGTTCGAGTTCAAGGCCATCCTGCTCTACAAAGGGAGTCCAGGACAGCCAAGGCTACACAGGGAAACCCTGTCTTCAAAAAACCAAAACCCAAAACAAAACAAAGCACCAGATGAAATCCTATGCTGGGCATTGGTGGTGCCTTTAATCTCAGTACTTGGGAAGCAGAGGCAGATGGATCTCTGAGTTGAGGTCAGCCTGGTCTATGAGGGAGTTCCAGGACAGCCAGGGCTACACAGAGAAACTCTTGTTTCAGGAAAAACAAATACCCCAAGAAAGAAATGCCCATTGAACACTGATATGGCTGTAAACAGCCTGGCTCGGTCTCAGGAAGGGAAGGTAGCATTCTGCAAGGTTTTGTTGGGTTGGAGTTGATTTTGGTGTTTATTGATTTGATTTTTCTTCTTCTTCTCCTCTTCCTCCTCCTCCTCCTCCTCCTCCTATTTCTAATTCTTTTTTTTTTCCCTTTGGTTTTTCATCAAGACAGGGTTTCTCTGTGTAGCCTTGGCTGTCCTAGACTCACTTTGTAGACCAGGCTGGCCTTGAACTCACAGAGATCTGCCTGCCTCTGCCTCCCAAGTGCTGGGTGTTTTTTTTTTTTTTTTTTTTTTTTTTTTTTTTTTAGACGGGGTTGCTCTAGTAGCTCTAGCTGTCCTGGACTCGCTTTGTAGACCAGGCTGGCCTTGAACTCGTACTCACAGTGCCTCTCAGAGTGCTAGGTGTGCATCACCATGCCCAGTTTCCATTGGTTCTTATAATATAGACATGGTAGCTCTCTCAGGCTTAGGGTAGAGGGTAGTAGAGCGAGCTCAGACTGAAGGAGAGGAGCTGAGTGGAAGTAAACGGGGCCTTTGTCTGCAGGTACCGAGCCCCCGAGCTGCTGCTTGGAACTCCTACACAGACCACCAGCATTGACATGTGGTAGGAGTGCTTTCTGCTCCTGGGGCCTCACCTCACCTGGCCCTAGAGGTCAGCCCTGGCATGGGGGGAACAGGATTGGTGCTCTGCTGGCAAGCCTGACCTTAGAACCCAAGGGGTAACATGAGAGCACGGCTGGAGCGCTCGCTCACTGCCTCTGACAGTGCAGACCCGGTGGGAGGGCCTGTGGCCACTTGCCTACTTCATGGGTATGTTGATACAGTGCTAAACAGAGACTGGCTGCTTTTGCAGGGCTGTTGGCTGCATCCTGGCCGAGCTGCTGGCCCATAAGCCCCTTCTTCCTGGCACTTCCGAGATCCACCAGATCGACTTGATTGTACAGCTCTTGGGGACACCGAGTGAGACTATCTGGCCGGTGGGTGTTCGGGACAACCCTCAGACTCCGTCAATGCCCGGTGGCTCTGTTGCTCCAGCCCCTGCCTCTTACAGGGCTTCTCCAAGCTGCCGCTGGCCGGCCAGTATAGCTTGAGGAAACAGCCCTACAACAACCTCAAGCACAAGTTCCCATGGCTCTCAGAGGCTGGACTTCGTCTACTCAATCTCCTCTTCATGTATGACCCTAAGAAAAGGTATAGAGCCCTCGTGTGGGCAGCTCCGTGCGCCAGTCCCCGCAGGAGGAGGGGCCCTGCCTTGTGCGGGGCTGGAAGGACACCTTACACCTAAGTCCTTCCTTCACTTGTGTGTGGGGATGGGAGCTGGGGCCTCGCACATGCCAGGAAAGCAGTCTAGCACTGAGCTATGAATTCAGCAACCCTTCCAAAGATGATTTCTCACAACCCAGACTGTAGGTTCCCCCTCCCCACACATACACAGACACTGTGCCAAGTGCCTGTCGTTTCTAGGCCTCCAGTCTCCATTTGTTGGACGTTGAATTAGGCTGTTGAAATTTTGTTTTGAGTGAAATAGTCCTGAGGCCAAAAGTCACTGTCTCTCTCCAGGGCAACGGCGGGAGACTGCCTGGAGAGCTCCTATTTCAAGGAGAAGCCCCTACGTGAGTCCACAGATCTCCATGGGTTTCCTGTGGGGGACTGAGAAGCCCTGTGTGTCCGTGTTGGGTGGATTCCCCGGGCAGGTGGGATGTAGGCGGGCTCAGGTTGTGCAGACTCCACAGGTGGGGAGGAGAGGAGCAGATGGTGGCTCAGGCCAGCTGATGTGCGGAGTCCCGCCTAGACCTGGAGCATGCCCCACCAGGAACCCCTTCTCCAAGCCAGCTCTGAAGCGGCCCTTCTCCTGCCCACAGCCTGCGAGCCAGAGCTCATGCCTACCTTCCCCCACCACCGCAACAAGCGGGCGGCCACGGCTGCTGCTGAGGGGCAGAGCAAACGATGCAAGCCTTGATGGTGGGCGTGCCCATCCCATCCCTACACATCCTCATGGATCGTCAGTCAAGGACGGGGAGGCCCCTGCAGGCCGAGATGCCCTTGGCTCCTCCAGCTGACCGTTTCCTTTGGCTGACTCTTACCTTGCTGTTTCCTTTGTGTCCAGACACACGGTGTTGCTGAGTGGGGCACCCAGGATGGACTGGGCTGTGGCAGCACCATCCTGGTGGCCTGCTGCGCCTGGCAGCCTTGTCTGTCAGTGAAGCCCTGCTTCTGGGGAGACAGTGCCAGTGCTGAGAGGCTTGAAGGCCCCAATCAGTGTAGTGCTGAGACTAGAGCTGGGCACTAGCTGGATCGAGCAGGCCCAGGACGGGACAGGCTGCAGTGAGCTGGGCAGGGCTGGTGGGGCTCCCTGTGGGAAGGAGGGAGCAAGTGTTGTGTGGGGCCAAGATAAGGTACTTTGGAGACTTGTCAGAGAGCCCTTGGTGGATGTGGCTGGCACTGATGCCCAGAGAGAGACTGGCAGACTCCATTTCCAGGGGTGGAGCGATAAAAGGCCTTTCCAGGAGACAGTTTGACAGTCCTTTAATGTACTGTGGGGTTTTGATCCATGCAACATGGACAGTATCCTCTGAGGGGCCTGGAGTGAGGAATAGGAACAGGCTTACCTGAGAGGGTGCCGCCAGAGGACGTTTGCACAACAGTGAGCACTACCCGGGCCTCCACGTGGTTGATGAAAATCCAGTTCATAATTACCCCTGTCCTGAGCATTGGTGACTTAGGGACCCTGGGGAGGGGTCTTGGGCTACCCCCAAGGGAAATGAGGGCATGCTTTCTCCCTGCTGATCTGTGTGCCTGGAGTGAGCTGCAGGGGGCAGTGAGATGCTGTTTGGCAACAGCCCAAGGAGTGGCCCACATAAGCTCACCCCCTCTCTGCCTGGCAGGCAGCCGATTGCACAGAACCACTCCTGTTGGATCGCGGTGACAGCTCCTCCCACTGCCTGCTTCTTGCAGCTCTACCTCCTAACCTACAAGGGTGAAGGGGTCCTCACACCTAAGCAAGCTGTGCCCTTTCACACCCTCCCACACGACCCAGATTTAACTCAGGTGTCTTAGTGTCACCTGCAAGCTCTGGAGCAAGCCCTTGGGTGAGGATTTCTCAGCACAGAAAGAGGGGGTCATATCCTGAGCCGTAGACTGCAGGGAGCAGCTGGGAGCTGTAGGCAGCTCAGAGGGCGGGGTCCTTGGAGTGAGTTTGGGTACTGTAACGTGGACAACCTGGACTCCTCTGCCCAGAATGTCTGGGCATGAGGACAGGGAATGAAGGAAGAAGGATCTTGATGATTTAGTGTGGGGCCTGCTGCAGCCAGGGCTGAGATGCAGGCTTGTCATCAAGGAGGCCTGACCTGGCCCCAGGCAAGAGCATTCCACCCAGCTCTACCCTCTTCCAACTGCAGGCCCTGGACTCCCCAGGGGAGCAGGATGGCCAGGGCAGTTGGTGGCCTAGGCCCTTTTCCAAAAGGAGCACCATGGAAACCATCTCCCCAAAACACCTGGGGTCCACCTGGGCCTAGGGATGGGCCCCAGGACTGTCATAGAGTAGGGTGTCCACCGGAGCTCGCTGCAGCCACAGGCGTCTTTGGTTGTCACCAAGAAGTATTCGCAGTGAATGAGTCGGGCGGCAGGCAGACAGGGCAGTGCAGTGGGTAGCATGTAGTTGGCGACAAGTGTCACAGCAGAGCGTGGGCAGGTTGCCGGGGCTCAAGCAGCTGTGTGCCTGGTAGCCCAGGGGCTCCACAACAGGCCCATAGGCTGAGCCTGCTGCTCCTTCTGCCTGCCTGTGTCGGGGGCTGGCTTGCCCAGGGCTCCCAGGGCCTTCAGGGGGAGCTAAGTCCCCTGACCGACTCAGCTCACGGCGCAAAGAGAGGAAGGAGAAAGCAGAGGGTCCTGGCTCCAGCTGCTCTTCCAGAGCCCCATACGGTGGGCTACTGGCCCCATGCAGAGTGTCATCTGTGGATTCCCAGGGCTGGTCCCCAGAACCCCAGAGTTTGGCACTCTGCTCCCAGATTGGTGGCCTATATGCCAGATCCACAGGAGGTGAGTCCAGCCCTGGGGAAGGCTCGCCATATAGACTAGCTTCTGAGCTCTCATCCTCCTGCACGTCCTGATACAAGTCCACTGGGGTCCCATAAGCAGCAGGTGTGCCCCGAGGGGGCAGGGGTGGTGGCTCCTCATCCTGGGCCAGCCGCTGCTGCAGCCAGGCTACACAAGAGGCGACATCCCCGCTAGCCCGTCGTGCTCGGAGCAGCTCCTCAGCTGGTAGCACACTTGTACCCAGCTGGCTCAGTACCTCACTTAGGATCTCACACTCGAGCCGAAGAGCAAAGCAGCCGAGGGCCACCTGTACCAGCTGGCAGGCCGGGGGTGGGGTAGTCACCATTAGGCGGTGGTTATCCCTGCGCACGTAGCCCATCTTCTGGAAGCTTCGAGTCAGGAGCTCCTCAGAGAGTACACCTTTCAGCACATGCACATAGCCCCCTGAGAAGGTCTGCAAAGAGGGGTCCTGGTCAGACCCTGCGCTTCCAGTGTGCAGCCTATATGGACTCAGTTCTACCTTGACCTTGGTCTACTTCTGAAGTCTGTGTCACCCTCTGAGACTGTTTTCATCTGTCTGGAGTGAGCTTGGATGCAGAGATTTGTACCTCCTAACCTAAAGCCTTGTTAATGCTAAGCAAGCATTGTCACTGAGCCATGTCCTTAGCTCTAAGTAATTTTTTGATACAAAGGTCTTCAACTTGACCCTAAACTCAGTCATCCTCCTGCCTCCACCTAAATTCTGTTCTGTTCTTTGTCTCCTCCCATGAACCCTGGAGATCTGTCACCATCAGACCAGGAGCTGCTGTTTGACTGCCCCTCGCTGTGTGGCGTTCCAGAGTCTAATGCGCCGCTGGATGAGGGGCACACTAGCACTTGGGAACATGCCTTCTAGATAAAAGCAGCAGCATAAGCCGGGCGCAGTGGCACACGCCTTTAATCCCAGCACTCGGGAGGCAGAGGCAGGCGGATTGCTGTGAGTTCGAGAACAGTCTGGTCTACAAAGTGAGTCCAGGACAGCCAAGGCTACACAGAGAGACCCTGTCTCAAAAAACCAAAAACAAAACAACAAAAAAAGCAGCAGCATAAGTTTGGCTCTTTTCCCAAATGTGAAATCCTACAACAGCTGAGGCATCTTTGGAGCACTTGGAAGAGGCATCTACACATAGGAGCACTGGCCACAACACCCTTCTTGACTGTGAGGAGGTAACTTCGGTAAAACCACAGAGCCAGGAGGCTCTTAGCCGAGCCAGCTCCGCCCCAACACTATGCCTAAACTAGCCTATTTCAAGGCCAAGCCTGTCTCCCTTTGTCCTCTGGGGCTGGTGGGCGGGCCTCTAGCCTGAAAGGATGAATGGAAAGTCCCGGGATCTCAGGTGTCCCCGTGGAGCAGCGGGCTGGTGGGGTAGGGATAGAGAGGGGTGTGGAGGGAGAAGACGCTGCCATGACAACCAGTGGAGGTTTACCTCGCCCACGTGCTTACTGACGTCATTGCCTTCCCACTCAAAATTAGCTCCGAGCGGCCCTACCCCCTCCTGGAGGTCTGCCAGCTGACCTAAGGACCAGGCCAGCCCTGGACCTGGCCGCCTAACCTGGACCTGGGCAGGAGCAGGGTCCGTGCTTCTGTCCCCAGCGTGCTGTTCTCTTCCTGGTCTTAGCAGCCTCCTTTTACAGATGGGACCAGGCCACATCCTGGAGGAGTTAGGATGGCCATAGGACATCAAGTACCTCCCTCACCCACCCACCCACGTCTGGCCTAGAATTTCCATGGCAACTAGGGCAGTGAGACTACTTTGAGGACAGCCATTTAAGTTCTAGGTGAATGAGTCTGGTAGGCATGTATTCCTACACGCCCACGACCCCTCAGCACGGAACCCTACCCTAAAGGGAGCCGGCAGCCCGGACGAGGAAGGGATCGTGAAGGAGCGTCCCCACCCCATACCTTGATGATGGTGAACTCCTTTCTCCAGGGCAGCAGGTAGAGGTGCACAGCAGCCAGCTCCAGGAGCTCGAAGGCGCGGGCCAGATCGCAGAGGGCAGGCGCCAGGTCAGCACGACCCCACAGGCCGTCAGTGAACAGAGCTAGTGCATCGTCCTGTAGCGCCCCGTGCAGGTCAAAGTCCTCCACCAGAATCTGCCAGAGCACCGCGCGCAGCGAGGGGTCCCCACAAACGCCCGCGCGGCCGCGCCGCAGCTCGCGCTCCAGGCACAGGCGATAGTCCTCTGACAGCGAGCTGCTGCCCATCCTGACCGAGCGCGGGACAAGGTGTCAAACTACAGACCATGTCACTTCAGCTGTGAGACTCCCAGGCCCGCACCCCGTAATCCCAGGGCCCCTCCAACCTGGAAACAGGGACCTTTCCAAACTTAATGAGTCTCGGAATCTACGGTCCCCTTCAGCCAGGCGATGTGGATGCCAACAGCTGGGTGACCACGGTATCTATAGCCTCCCCTCCCAAAGAGACCGTCAGCCCTGATTGCTGAGCACCCTTCTCCAGTGGATACCCGCCCCCGCCAGCTGAGCCTCTTGCTACCAGGGCCCCTCTCCCACTGACAAACCCCGCGGGCGGCCGGCGGTGCTACCTGCTAGTCCCCAGCGGTCCCAGAGAGCTCCACTTGGGCCTGGGTCTAGCCTCGCTCTTCCGCAGAGTCAAGCCCGCCCCTTAGCCTTAGTTGTGACGTTGAGGGGCGAGGCTGGAGTCTGGTGCCGCCCTCTCGGCTAAAAGGAGGGTGGCGGCGTGGGCGTGGCCTGGCCGCAGCTAGGGTTGGCCCCGCTTTGCTTCTCACCTTTTGAGGTCTTCTCAGATTTGCTGTTTCCAAGTCCCTAGTCTTTCAACTACTCCGAGGTCGTTAATCGCCTCGGCCCAGGCCAGGGAGTGGGAGTACACACGGGGTGTATAACACAGGTCGCCAAGATGTGCCTAGCGGACTCTCATCAGTTCTGAACCAGGCTGGGCTCTGCCTCCTCAAAGTCAACTGGCAGAAAGGCCAAATACCAGCAAGGCAAGGTAGGGCCTGTGTTGGCTGGCGGATCCGGACCAAAGCAGCTCAAACGCAAGCATTTAAGTGCAATTTAAAACAGGTGGGGGTGGAGGCGTGCTCGGTGGGTAAGAACACTTGCATGGCAGCTGGCAACCGTCTTTAACTCCAGTTCCCAACACCCACGTCTAGCCTCTGCACCTGACACACATTTGATGCACATACATACATACAGGCAACACACACGCATAAATAACAAAACAGGAGTGGCCTCGGAGTCTCCCTCTGCAGACTTTGTTTCCTGATCTCTCGTATTTCTTTTCCCAGTCCATGAGAAAAATTGGTTAGGGAGTCTTTGCGGTAGGATGAATGTATCCATCCTCCAGGACAGGGTGCTCCTTAAGTGTGCGACCTACAGGCCTTTAAAACTGATTCGGGTCATGTATTCAACAAGAATTAGTCTGGGTGACGTGAGGAACTGTCCCCAACCTTGCTGTGCCTCTATATGCTTCGCTGATGTTAAATTTGTGGCCTTCAGAATTATATTGTAATTTCCCATTGTTTTAAGGTCCCTCCCCCATTTTGTGGTGTTTTTAAAAAAATATAAGCCGGGCGGTGGTGGCGCACGCCTTTAATCCCAGCACTTGGGAGGCAGAGGCAGGCGGATCGCTGTGAGTTCGAGGCCAGCCTGGTCTACAAAGTGAGTCTAGGACAGCCAAGGCTACACAGAGAGACCCTGTCTCGAAAAACCAAAAAAAAAATATATATATATTTACTTTTATGTATATGAGTGCTCTATCTGCATGTACACCTGCAGGCCAGAAGAGGGCATCAGATCCCAGTACAGATGGTTGTGAGCCACCATGTGGTTGCTGGGAATTGAATTCAGGACCTCTGGAAGAGCAGACAGTGCTCTTAACCACCGAGCCATCTCTCTAGCCCTTGTGGTGATTTCTTAGAGCAGTCATAGAATACTCATTCAGGGGCTGGAGAGATGGCTCAGAGGTTAAGAGCACTGGCTGTTCTTCCAAAGGTCCTGAGTTCAATTCCCAGCAACCACATGGTGGCTCACAACCATCTATAATGAGATCTGGTGCTGTCTTCTGGTCTGCAGGGGTACATGGAAGCAGAATACTGTATAAATAATAAATAGACAGATTTTTTAAAAAATAGAATACTCATTCAAGTCCTAGCAGTTCTGGCAGCTTTAGCTTAGGTCTGAGTTAACCATCAATCAGCATTGACTTCAGACAGATAGATCTTTAGGCGCTGGAGAGATGGCTCAGAGGTTAAGAGCGCTGACTCCTCTTCCTAGAGGTCCTGAGTTCAACTCTCCACAACCACATGGTGGCTCACAACCATCTATAATGAGATGTGGTGCCCTCTTCTGGCTTGCAGGTGTGCATGCAGGCACAACACTATATGTAATAAAAAAAAAATTTTTTTTTTTTTGGTTTTTCGAGACAGGGTTTTTCTCTGTGTAGCCTTGACTGTCCTGGACTCCCTTTGTAGACCAGGCTGGCCTCGAACTCACAGTGATCCGCCTGCCTCTGCCTCCCAAGTGCTGGGATTAAAGGCGTGCGCCACCACCGCCCGGCAAAAATTTTTTTAAAACCTGGTCTAGGGGCTGGAGAGATGGCTCAGTGGTTAAGAGCACTGCCTGCTTCTCCAAAGTGCTCTTCCATAGGACCCGGGTTCGATTCCCAGCACCCACATGGCAGCTCACAACTGTCTGTAACTCCAAGATCTGAACCCTCACATCAATGCACATAAACAAAACAAAACAAAAACCTGGTCTACAAAGTGAGTCCAGGACAGCCAAGGCTACACAGAGAAACCCTGTCTCAAATTACCAGAAAAAAAAAGGGCTTATGTATCTGAGCCAGTAAGTTAAGGAAGCCTGCTTTGCATCTGTTTCTCCGTACCTTTCTTGCTTTCCCAGGGTGCTCTGCACATCCTCCATGGACCTTGGTTTTACCAGAGCAGATTTGGAAGGAGGAGGCCATTCATACTTGCCTTGCCTAGAATGGTAAGCGGCTTCTACGCGGCTCATGCAGAGCTATGCCCTCCCACACCATCATATACAGTACTGTCCAGTCTCCAAAGAGTTTACCCAACCTAGTGCACGTGTACTTGTTACTGCTTTAACTTCCATTTAAATTTTTTTCTTTTCCTTTTTTTATAATTTATTTACTGTTTTAATTTTACGTGCATTAGTATGAATGTGTTAGATTCCCTTGGGACTGGAGTTACAGACAGGTGTGAGCTGCCATGTGGGTGCTGGGAATTGAACCCGGCTCATTTGGAAGAGCAAACAATTCTCTTAACCACAGAGTCATCTCTCCAGGCACCAAAAAGATATTTTTAAAAATTTGCCTTTATTTATTTGGTTTTTTGAGACAGGGTTCATCTTTGTAGCCTTGGCTATCCTGGACTCGCTTTGTAGACCAGGTTGGCCTGAACTCACAGAGATCCACCTGCCTCTGCCTCCCGAGTGCTGGGATTAAAGGCACGTGCCACCACGCTTGGCTTGATGGTGATATTTTTTAAAAAGATTTATTGATTAATTACATATACAGTGTTCTGCCTGCATGTACACCTGCAGGCCAGAAGAGGGCACCAGATTCCATTGTAGATGGTTGTGAGCCATCATGTGGTTGCTGGGAATTGAACTCAGGACCTTTAGAAGAGCAGACAGTGCTCTCAACTTCTGAGCCATCTCTCCAGCCCTCTTGATTGTGATTTTTAACTTTTTATGCTGGTAGGTATTGTTGTTCTCTTTAAAGGGTTGGTCTGTAGCTCAGCAGATCTCCCCACCCTTTAGTTTCTGCCTCAGGAGTGTATAATGAAGGCAGGAACCCCAGGAGCCCCCTGCTAGGTCTGCTTATTGCTTGTTTTTGTTTTATTTTTTCCTGTTTTCCTGTTTTTGTAATTTTTTAGTTTTGGCTACTTCTTGTTACCATATAGGATTTTCGGTGGAAAAGTTGCTATTTACCCCTCTGCTCTATGGAGGAACCATGGTTTAGACACACCTTGGTGTTCCCTTCAGCTCCCACAACATGACAAGCTCTCCACAAGGACAAGGTCATGTTTAGTCAGATCACGAAGCCCAGTGGGAGGAAGTGTGAGGAGGGAAGGCGTTCCTGTCAGGCACCTCCCGGCACTGCTGGGACCAAAGAAGCTGGACCTGAAGGCCTGGCTGTGGAGCTCAACACCACGCCGGGGAAATCAAGGTCGGTGCTGGGAAACCTGTCACAGCCGCTCCAGCTGAACTGGACTCTTTCCAGGGAACCCAGGCCAGCTGGTATATGCTAGAGGAAGAACGGTAGGATGCCTCGCTGCTGAGAACTCGACTTAGACCAACCCGAGAAAGCAGTGTGTAGAATAAGCAAGTGCCTCAGAAGGAACGAGGCAATCCCTCAAGACACTGTCTTCACACGCGACACTGTGGGCAGCAGAAGCGGATGACAGCTGGCTCGGTAAGGTTCATGTGGGAGGCTAAGGCTGTGGATCAGATGTGAGCGTGCTTGCCTCACATGTAGAAAACCCTGGTGCCACTTACGAGACAAAAAAAACCCACATGGTAGCGGAGGCCTGTGCTCAGAGGGGAGGAGGCAGGAGAATCAGAAATTCAAGGTTGGCTTTGCTATGCAGCAGCTAGAGGGCAGCCTACGACACGTGCGACTCTCTCTCTCTCTTTTTTTTTTTAAGATTTATTTATTATGTATACAGTATGCATCAGATCACATTATAGATGGTTGTGAGGCAACATGTGGTTCCTGGGAATTGAACTCAGGGCCTCTGGAAGAGCAGTCAGTGCTCTTAACCACTGAGCTATCTCTCCAGCTCCCCGTGACTCTGTCTCTTAAAAAAAGGAGGGCATTTGTGGTGCACGCCTTTAGCCCCAGCACTTGGGACGGAAGCAGGTGTCTTCGGTGAATTTGAAACCCGCCTGGTATACAGAGCTGGTTCGAGGACAGCCAGTCTCAAAAACCAACAGAACAGGACACAGGCTGAACAGCCTTCTGTCTGTAGGAAATTTACAGGCAAAGTTCATTTTGACCTGTGAGTTTGTAAACAAGAATGACTCAGGGCTGGAGAGATGGCTCAGTGGTTAAGAGCGCTGCCTGCTCTTCCAGAGGTCCTGAGTTCAATTCCAGCAACCACATGATGGCTCACAACCATCCATAATGTAATCTGATACCCTCCTCTGCAGATAAAGCACTCATATGCAATAAATAAAAATAAATAAATCTTTAAAAAAAAAAAAAAAAGAATGACTCGCACACACACTAGCAGCACCTGAACACCAATCTGCCCCATCTCAGTGCTATGGTCAGCTGAGCAGCACTGCAGGCCCATCCCCACCCAACAGGTGCCCTCAGAACCAGGTGTTCCCGCAAAGTGGGGCCTGCAGCAGGTGCACTAACAAATCAAAAGGCCCATAGTTACCTGGCATCCTGTCCACGGTCTGCATACTTCACAGGACCATGAGCCTCTAGGAGACCACAATGCCAAGAATCCAAGTCAGGCGAGACACAGGTTTTTGTTCATTCTCTCTCTCTCTCTCTCTCTCTCTCTCTCTCTCTCTCTCTC
>OU015753.1:5152483-5167176 GCA_907169655.1 Acomys percivali | reverse complement strand
CTCTCTCTCTCTCTCTCTCTCTCTCTCTCTCTCTCTCTCTCCCCCTCCCTCTCTCTCCCTTCCCCCCCTCCCTCCCTCCCTCCCTGTCTTTCTCTCCCTCATCTCTCATCTGTTTTTCCAAAACAGGGTTTCTCTGTGTAACAGACCTGCCCGGCTGTCCTGGAACTCACTTTGTAGACCAGACTCCAGACTGGCCTCGAACTCACAGAGATCTGCCTGTTTCTAACTTCTGAGTGCTGAGGTTAAAGGTATGCGCCACCACGCCTGGCTTTAACCTTTATTTTTCATGTGTATGGGTGTTCTGTCTGCATGTAAGAAGTGCCCATCGTGCCAGAAGAGGGCGTTGGAGCCTCTAAAACTGGAGTTGCAGATGTCTTGTGAGCTGCTGGGAACAGAAACCTGGTCCTTTGCAAGATGCTCTTCACTGCTGAGCCATCTCTGCAGCTGAGACACAAGTTTCTGCTTCAGTAGCAGCTGGACATGGGGTTGAAACCTCCCGGTGTGAGACAGTGAAAGTTAGCACCAGCCTGTCTATTCCTGATGCTGCACAAGAGGAAACTGCCAGGAGCTTCTGGCCCAATCCCACTCTACACAGGTCTCTTCTCCAGGTCAAGTGCCCCAGGAATGGGTTGCTCTGCCCCAGTGGGCCCAACATCTGCTCTTTTTTTTTTTTTTGAAGTTTTCTTTTTTTTCCTGTGTAGCCTGGCTGTCCTGGACTCGCTTTGTAGACCAGGCTGGCCTTGAACTCACAGTCATCCACCTGCCTCTGCCTCCCGAGTGCTGGGATTAAAGGTGTGCACCACCATGGCCGGCCCACCACCTGCTTTTGGTGTCATGGTCCGAGGCTTCTATTGCACCATTTGCAGACTGGACTCTGGAGTCAGCTACCATGTTATCTATTTCTTTGTGGGGTCAAAAAAGTCACTACTCACAGATTTGGAACACAAGTGTTCAACAAATGTCCAATAAATAAGCTACATATATCCTTACCCCCCAAATCCCGAACAACCCCACTACTTCTGGTGGTCTGGGACTAGCATCTCCCCTCAGTGTCCTGCCACCTACCTCCGTATAGCAACCCGAGTTGCATGGGTGCATGGGTGCCCGCTGGGTGGGGGCAGCTTGCCTCCCTGAAAGATGCTGCCTGGGCATGGATGCTAACCCCCTCCTAGGGCCCCAGTGGAATCACAGGGCGTCACTGTATGCCCCGACATGTAGGCTACACATCGTGCAGGGCATTCCTATGTGTTTGAGTGGGATGAAGAGTCCTCAGACACCATCAGGGGACTGACTGGGCTCAGAACTGCAGGGGTGACTCCATCCTAGCTCTGCTACCCTGCAGACTTTTGATATCCCAGGGGGTGAAGTCCACACTTTCCTTGCTGGGAACAGCCCTGGAAAGATACTGCTTCTGTGCAGAGGGTCTGGGATGGGCTGTGGCCCCTCGTTGCCCTGTCATCTGTGACCTCTGGGAGTCCCACCTGCCCAATAGGTGAATGAGCAAGTCACATGGACTTAGATGAGTGACAGTGACTACTTTATTGTAGGCTGAGTTGCTGGCCACCTGGGGACATATAACAGTCAGCGTGCTGACCCTTGGACTCTGACATTGGAGAGTCTGTACAATTGTATGTGTTAGCCAGTGTCCCCAACCAAGGTAACCCTAGGACAGGATGTCCTGGACCTTGGCAGGAGAAAGGCTCACATCCCAGGCATGAGCAGTGACACCTAGGCCAGCAGAAGCAAGCAGGGCAGTTGCTGCCCAATAAATAAACAACACAGCCTCACTACCTACACCCAGTCGTCTGGGGAAGGGTAAAGCTCTCTTGTTATTGACTAACAAGAAACTGCCTCACACAAACTTGGAGACTGGAGGGCTGTAAAACTAGACTGGCCTGGCAAGGCTCCTGGTGCCCATTTCTGTTTTGGTGCCCCAGGAGGGGCTGCCGAGTGTCCATGAGAACAGGCCAGGGCCATCCAGGTTTACATCAGGGTCCCCAAGGGACAGCAGCTACTGATTTCTCCCATGAGGTCTGAGAGGCAGGCCCAGGACAGAGCCAGCTTGACTCAGCCAGCCATGTCCTGCGGAAGAGCCACTGCCCTAGGCCTCCACATCAGGTGTGTAGTTAGGAAGGTGGGCAAGAGCTATAATGTCCCCACAGCAGGCTGGCCTCTAGTGTCCCCAAACCAGATATACAGTAGTGTGGAAGTCCTGTGGCTCCTTTGGTCTGTAAGGTCCAGCCTCCACTACTTGTCCAGCCGCCCCCGGGACAGAAGTTCCACATAGCTCAGGGCGCTCTGCAGTGACGTCAGGCAGTAGCCCTCCTCTCCAATCAGGTACCTACGTGGAAGTGGGACAAGGGACATGTCACCTGAGAGTACAGATGTACAGCCTAGTCCTCTGGAGGGCAACATCTTCCCTACTTGCTTGGACAATGATGGGGCCACAGCTGATGCTGTTAGGGACTAGGTTGGGGAGGCCTGTCCTCCTTGCCAGTCCTGGTCCTGTGATGGTCCTGCAGCACATGCACATGCCGCTCAGGGGAGACCCTGCCTAGGGTCGTCTGAAGACCACACAGCATGCTGATAAGAGTGTCCCATGAAGCTGGGCATGGTGAGGGCGCACGCCTTTAATCCCAGCACAGAGTCAGAGGCAGGCTGAGCTCTCTGAGTTTAAGGCCAGCCTGGTCTACAAAGGAGTTCCCAGATAGCCAGGGCTACAGAGAGACCCTGTCTTGAATAACCAAAGGTGGGGAGTGTCTTATGCACAAGCAGATCTCAGAGGGCTGTCCAAAAGTGGTGGTGGGGCTACAGGCCTCCCTTGCACTGCTTTAGGTGGTGTGTGTGTGTGTGTGTCTCTCTCTCTCTTCTCCTCCTTACCACAGCTGATTTCTCCCCAGCTCTTCCTCCATGTGAGCCTCCTAATCAACCACTAGCCTGGCCCCCTTCCTACCCTTCATGAGTGAATTCCTCCAGGGCTGCACACTCTGACACCAGCTGGGGGAGGCCGCTCCTCAGCACCACGAAGGATAGGATGGGCAGCAGGTCATCAGCACCGCTGGGGGGCAGAGAGCTCAGTGGGTCTACGGCTCTCTGGAGCCATGTTGACCATGCTGGTTACAGTTCCTGTCACCCCATCCCCTACAGCAGCACAGGAGACATGACCATGGTGACACTGGCACAAAGAGCAGTGTCACTGGCAGGATGTAGCAGTTTCTTGATTTTCTAGTTGGCTATGGTCTCACATGCTCCTGGGAGCTTAGGGGTAAAAGACTGAGGCGGGAAGACAGTCACCTCTGCACTAGGCCCTTTGGGCCCACCTCAGAGGGGCCTAGCTGTACTAGTTGGGGTACACATAAAGAGCTTCTCTGAGGAGCATGGGGACCAAGAAACAAGGAGGCAGCTGGAACCTGAGGTGACAGCCAGGGACACCTGCTGCACCTGTTCAGTGTCCTACCACCCACAGAGACATGACTGCCCCTTGCTGGGGGTGGATTGGACCAAGACTGTGACTTGCAAACACCTAGCCTGGGAACTCTTACGGGACGGGTAAAGAGGCAGGGGCATGCAGGCTCTGTGGTGAGGATGGAATCAAGGGTGAGAATTATCTGCCCCTCCCTCCCTTGGGTTGAGCCCCTCAGGGGTGATCTCATACTTCTGGGGCTCCGCGTGCTGACCAGGCTCATAGCCCCTGGGTCAGCAGTGACAAGTGTCAAGGCTGATCCCAGTCCTTGGGACAAGGTGGCCAAGAGCAGAGCTCACGCAAGAGCTGTGGGGTCCTGACTGCAGGTCAGGGGGAGCAGTTACAGCTGAGCTGAGGGGTAGGCTCAAGCATCCCTGAGCCCGAGGCTCTGTGGCTCGGTGGAAGAACCTGCCCCATCTTGGATGTGCCAGGGAGCCCCAATGCTAGATCAGTGCAGGAAAGGCGCCCCACTTTGAAAGTGCACCTTCCTGGCTCCTTCTAGGTGTGCACCTGGGGATGCAGGCAGGTCTTCCTCAGTCTCTCCAGTCTCCCTAGGATGCCCTGGCCTGGTCAGAGGGCACTGCATAGCAGCCTGGCCAGACAGACTGGGGATGTGGGGTGGAAGTCCTTCTTCTCGCCTTGTCTCAGCCCAGGGTCTTGGGTAGAAATGACCTGAACTCTGAGGTGTGTAATCTAGAGCTACCAAGCGAAGCAGGGCCACCAGGGTCCTCTTTGGCCAGTCACAGGGCAGGAACACGTATACCCCCAGGAAGTGTCCCCTTTTTGGACTCACATGGCAGCAGCAGGGGGCTGGAGGCCAGCCTCAGGTCTAGCCTCCTGGGCGCGGCAGTAGTCTTCTGCACAGATGCAGATGACCCGCAGAGTCCGCACTGTGGGGCAGAAAAATGGCTTCAGTGGGGTGTGTGCGGTGGTGGTGGGTGAAAGGAGTATTCAGCAAGGGCAGGAAGGTGAGGGCCCACGTGAGGAAACTATGCTCTTCCCGATACCCGTCTCCTCGTACTGCCCAACCCCTCCTGATCCTGCAGGGCTGGGGATGAAGAGCACTGCCCTGTATTTGCCTAGGGATGGGCCTGTAGGCTAGCAGGGAAGGCGTAGCCCCATCTTCCACCTCTCAGACCTCTGGGCCCCTCAGATCCCCGCACCGATGCACTCCAGCTTCTTCTGGGGGCAGCTCTCCAAGACCAGCAGCCCCAGCTCCTGGGCTGCAGTGCAGTAGGGGTAGGTGGAGGCCTGAGCCTCAGGGGCACGTGGGAGGAGCTTGGCGGGAATGCCCAGGGCTGTAGGGGGTGCGTTCCTGTAGAGCTCCATGCTCCTGCTCACAGCCGCCTCCCGGGTCCGGTGCACACTCCTAGAGCAGAGAGGCCAGGCTCAGCCACCATAGCGACACTGCTCCAGAGGAGGGCAGGGTTGTGGCAGGGGATCTCTGGAGCTCATCCTAGGAGAGCTGCTCAGGTATTCAAGCAAACAGCCTCAGCCTAACTGTCCCTAGGCAGAGGAGTGGGCACAGCCACCTACAAACTTGTAACACATGAGGATGGCCTCTGGATCAGACAAGGCACTGGGGAGTCTAGCTTGTGGGGGCAGTAATGAAGGCGGGGCTGCGGGCAGTACCTGTAGAGGGCTAGCAACAGGGGCCACAGCGGGGAGAAGAAGGGCTCCTCGATACATGCCAGGCAGCGGTCTTTGGAGGTGGCTGTGTTCAGGCTTTCGAAGGCCAAGAGAGTCAGCGAGAGCAGTCTATCTGCCAGGAGCAGAGTTGGGAAGGTCTAACCGTGCTGCTACCCCGCCCCCCTGCCCCCCCCATCCTGCCAACACCTGGCAGAGTCAAGGTGCCCTGTTCCCCACATGCAGCCTCTGTGGCTGAGATGCAGCATCTATGCCTGTGGGGTGGTTCTACCTGGTTATTCTACTTGTTCAGCCTCCCATACCTGTTCCTTCCCTAGGCTGTCGTGTGGCCTGGGGCCAGGTCTTAGCTCTTCTTTCCTGGGGCTCACTTGGGATCCCAAGTAGCTAAAAGGTTTGCCAAAGGAGACCAACTCACAGAGATGGTCCCTTTCCAAAGAGACTGGCTCCTAAATCTACACAGACCACAGGAGCTTCAGAACAGTGAGGAGGGCCCAGGCTGTTAAGCCATCCTCACTGTCTAGAAGCCTTGGGCTAGTAGACACAGCCAGGCCATTTTTGTGACCAAAGGCTGTGAGAGGCACCACATCCCTGAGCTCCTACACCAGCTGCACCCACTATCTGAGGGACAAGGGTAAGCCAGGGCCTGCCCTTCTGGACCGAAGGCTTGCTCCTGTTGGAGGGCAGACAGAGGTCTTTGCTGTCCAGGGCAGCAAGGTGCACTTGAGGGCTGGCAGATGCAGCTGAAGCGGCTCCTGTCTTGTCCCCGCAGGCTCACCGATGGCATTGTGAATGTCTTTCACTGTGCTCTTCAGACATTCCAGCAAGGGCTCCCTCTTTGCTCCTGGGGTCTGTGGCTCAGATATGGCCAAAAACTGTTCCAGGTCCTCAAAGGAGCTGTCCTTGTCTGGTAGGTGGCATGAAGCATCTACTAGGGGCGAGGAAGGCCCTGCTGGGCTGCTGTCTGCCTCTCTGTCCAGGGAGCCTGAGTGCAGGGTGGGGATAGAAGGCGTGGGCGGAGGGCCATCCTGAGGTCTTGGGGCTGCACTGGGCTCTGAGGGGGAAAGCATGCAGTAGAGGCTCTGGGAGGACCGAAGTCTCCGGCTCCCAGGAGCCAGGAGGCCATTGGCTTCTGCGGGCAGGGAGCAGCAGCCTGGGGCAGGCACAGTGCTGACGGCGGCCCGGCTCACAACAGGGTACAATGCACTGTACACTGCACACTGGAGCTTCTTCAGCAGCTGGGAGATGGGGTGATCCGGAAGGCTGCAAGAAGAGCAGGCTGGCAGGCAGGAGGCAGCTGGAGCCTGAACAGCCCACGCAGGTGGGCACCTGCTGTGTCCACCTATTCCTCTCACCCCAGAAAACAGTGAGTACCATAGCACCCTCCCTCTCACCCAGGTGGGCACCTGCTATGTCCACCCCGGTGGGCGCCTGCTGTGTCCACCTATTTTTCTCACCCCAGAAAACAGTGAATACTATAGCAGCCTCCCTCAAGGCTGAGCCCGGCCTCAATCTACTTTTTTCGGGAGTTGGTTTTGAGACAGGGTTTCTCTGTGTAGCTCTGGCTGTTCTGGAACTCGCTCTGTAGTTCAGGCTGGCCTTGAACTCACAGAGATCCGCCTGCCTCTGCCTCCCGAGTGCTGGAATTAAAGGTGTGCCCACCACCGCCCAGACTCAGTCTACTTTTGTTTTTTCCAGACAAGGTTTCTCTGTGTAGCTCTGGCTGTCCTGGAACTCACTCTGTGGACCAGGCTGGCCTAGAGCTCTCAGAGATCCGCCTGCCTCTGCCTCCCAAAGGCTGGGATTTAAAGGTGCATGCCGGAGGCAGAGGCAGGCGGATCGCTGTGAGTTCGAGACCAGCCTGGTCTACAAAGTGAGTCCAGGACAGCCAGGGCTACACAGAGAGACCTTGTCTCGAAAAACCAAAAAAAACAAAAAAACCCAAAAAACCAAAAAACCAAAGGTGCACGCCACCACCTCCTGGCTCTCAATCTACTTTTAAGTAAGCTTAGAAATCTGAGCTCAATTCCTACTCACTGCCCTCAGTCACCTGGGCCTTACGCCCTCGTCTGTGACGTCACCTGCATAAAAAACTACCACACTATGAAAGATTTCAGAGAAGTGACTTCTCTGTTATTTCCTATTAGTGAATATCATAAGCAAAGTGTGACCCATTCAGTCTAGAGAAGCTAACAGAAGCCAGCGAAAACCTATCAGCACACAAGGCCCTTCTGCAGGAGCCCTTTGCTCCCAGGTTTCCCCAGTCTAGCCTTTCTAGCCAATTTCTTTTCTTTCTAAGTCTTTCCCCATCATCTGGCAGGAAGAACCCCAGGCTAGGGGATGGGCTCTGTGAATACCTGAGCAGGTGGGAGACCAAGCCGGTCACGACTGACAGGTCTCCCGGGCTCCGCTTGAGCTTGGCTCTCCAGTGCTTTGGCCAGTCCTGCAGGACAGAGGACCTTGGAGGAAAGCACAGTCGGATCTCCACAATGGGATGCCCTGCAAGGGCTGTGTGGGGTTGACCTGGGGCGTGGGGAGGGACCAACCCCTACAGGCCCATGTGATCCCAATTCTGCCGTCCCCTGCTTGGCCTGGTAGGACTCACATGGTCTTGCTCGTATTCCAGAACGGCAGCGTAGAGGGCTCTCTGCTCCCGCTCCTCCGGCGTCAGAGCGACCTGACTGCAGAACCTCCTGAGGAGGAAGACAAAGTGGGAACAGGGATGGGGCTGTGGGCTCGGGGAGCAGCCCTCCCGGGCAGCCCAGCACGCCTGGGAGACAGGCAGGAGTCACACCTGTTGGCGGCCTCCTGAAGGCGCAAGCGGCGTTCCTCCATCTTCCGCTGGAGCTGGGGTGAGAGTCAAGGGGCCAGTAGTGCCTGCCCTGAGGGTCCCCGCCCCTGCCCTGGACTCATCTGCCACGTACTCCTCCAATACCCTTCATGTCCCAAGGGTCTAGTTAGGTAGGTAAGGCTGCCTCTGCCCTCTAGAGTCCAGCAGTGGACAAGGCCAGGAGGAAAGTTCAGGAAGGGGTTGTTTCCAGGCAGGAAGACTTGAAGGTGGAGAGTAGCTAATCAGTGCTGGGGAGGCCGGGAGGGAAGAGCCTAACAAGGTGGCCAGGTGCGAGGGAGGGGCCGTCCCCTTGAGAGGACGCTGTGTCACTGCTGGAAAGGCTGACAGTCCTCAGCCCAAGACCTCACTGTCACCACCACCATCCTTTTTTTTTCCCCCTCTGAGACAGGGTTTCTCTGTGTAGCCTTGGCTGTCCTGGACTCGCATTGTAGACCAGGCTGGCCTCGAACTCACAGAGATCTGCCTGCCTCTGTCTGCCGAGTACTGGGATTAAAGGCGTGAGCCACCACCTCCCAGCTACCTCCCCTAAAGGATGCTGTCTCTTCTCTTGCTTTGGCGATCACCAGGTTTTCCATCATCTGCCGCTGTAGAGACAGGGTCTAAGGAACAAAGGAGGGAGTAAGGCCCATTCCTCACAAGCCCCGCCCTTTCTCTGACCATCCCTGCCTCTCTCTGAGCCTCGCTCACCAGTGATGTCTTCTGCATGGCCTGGCTGGGGTCCAGTCGGGCCATCCGGGCCTCATATGCGGCCCTCAGCTTCTGGTTCTGAAGGGAGGCCTTCTCCAGTGGTGTTAACTCCCTAAACATAGTGACAGGCTGCTGTCCATGCACAGGAAGCCCAGGAATGTTCCAGTGACCTGAGCAACCATCCTTACCCTCCTCAAGACCTTGTTCAAAAAACAAGACCAAGAGGAAAGAAGATGGTGGTGAGGCAGGAAGGAAGCGCAGAGGGGTGGTGTAGGGCAGGCTGGAGAGCCGGTGCCAAAACACAGGTGTTCATATTGCTAGGGTTTGCAGCTTCTCAAGAGAAGCTGGGCGTCTCGATTTTTATGGAAATAAGTTATATATCTGTGACAATAAAATGGAACTCCTGGAAGCTCCTACAGGGGCCAAACAGCAAGGCTCGTCTGCAGCCCGCCCAAGGGACAGGTGTGTCTGCTCAGTGGAAACGGGCAGCCTGCCACACGGCACCCTGCTTTCGGAGCTATCAGACAAAGGGGGTGGGGAAGCCTGAGGAGGGCAGAGCCACCCTCAAGTTGATGTCAGCATCTGTCCCAGAGCTGAAGCTGCACACACAGACAGGAGGAGCCTGGGGAGCCAGGGGTGCAGGCACTTCAGGGAGATGTGGAAAGAGGGCCTGATTCATGCATCCGTGTCTCGGCATCTTTCAGTAGTGTGGAGAACTGACTCTACTGTCACATCATCAAACAGTGCCGTCTCCCATCACCTTTCCCCTAGTGCTGACACTTCAAGAAACATTCTAGGACTTCTATCTTAGTTTCTGTCTTGTTTCTGCATTTTTATCTTGTGTACATTTTTTTTTGTGGAGGGGGGGAGGTAAAGACAGGGTTTCTCTGGGTAGCTCTGGCTGTTCTGGAACTCACTCTGTAGAGCAGGCTGGCCCTGAACTCCTAGAACTCCAAAGATCCACCTACCTCTGCCTTCCCAATACTGGGGTTATAGGCATGTGCCACCACCACCTAGCCATTTATTTTTTTATTTTTATTTTTTGAGATAGAGTGGCCAAGATGGTTCTCTGTTTGTTTGTTTTTCCAAGACAGGGTTTCTCTGTGTAGCCTTGGCTGCCAAGCCTATTCTTGAACGTTTTAAGGCAGACCCTGAATCATGATTCTCCTTCCTTTACCTTCCAAGTTCTAGGATTACAGACATATGCTATCACCCCTGGCCAGGCTAGCCTCAAATTTAATAAGCAGCTGAGGGTGGATTTGAACCCATGACCCTCCTGAGTACTAGGATTACAGGCCATACTAGGAATCAAAATCCAGGGCTTCATGCATGCTAGGGAAGCACTCTACCATTGAGCTACATTTTCAACTATCTAAAGAGGTTTTATTTATTTTTATTTTTATTTTTTTGGTTTTTCGAGACAGGGTCTCTTTGTGTTAGCCTTGGCTGTCCTGGACTCGCTTTGTAGACCAGGCTAGCCTTGAACTCACAGAGATACGCCTGCCTCTGCCTCCCGAGTGCTGGGATTAAAGGTGTGCGCCACCACGCCCAGGCTTATTTATTTTTAATTATTACTTATTTTTATGTGTATGGGCATTGTACCTGTATGTATGGTGCTCAAGGAGGCCAGATACCCTAAATAGTTTTATTTTTTAATTTTTTTCCCTGAATAGTTTTAATAAACACATTTGGCATTGCATTTTTATTTTATCTCTACTTCATTTTTTGTTTGTTTGTTTTCAAGACAGGGTTTCTCTGTGTAGCCTTGACTGTCCTGGACTGGATTTGTAGACCAGGCTGGCCTCGAACTCATAGCAATCTGCCTGCCTTTGTTTGCATCCTAAGTGCTGAAATAAAAGCCGCCACCACCCGGCTCTACTTCAACTTCATTTTTATTTGCTGGCTCTGATTCTACAGTTTCTTTTTCTTTTCTTTTCTTTTCTTTCTTTTTTTTTTTTTTTTTTTTGGTTTTTTGACACAGAGTTTCTCTGTGTAGCCTTGGCTGTTCTGGACTCACTTTGTAGACCAGGCTGGCTTCGAACTCACAGCGATCCGCCTGCCTCTGCCTCCCGAGTGCTGGGATTAAAGGCGTGCGCCCACCGCCCGGCTGATTCTACAGTTTCTTGTTCAAGTATTTTCTTTCTGTTTTGTTTGTTTTTTGTTATTGGGTTTTTTTTTCTTTAAAGATTTATTTATTTATTACATATTCAGTGTTCTGCCTGCATGTATACCCGCACGCCAGAAGAGGGCAGCAGATCTCATTATAGGTGGTTGTGAGCCACCATGTGGTTGCCGGGAATTGAACTCAGGACCTTTGGAAGAACAGACAGTGCTCTTCACCTTCTCTCCAGCCCTGTTCAAGTATTTTCAAACATAGTTTTGTATTTCTTTTTGTTTGTTTGTTTTTGGTTTTGTTTGTTTTTTCGAGACAGGGTTTCTCTGGGTAGCCCTGGCTGTCCTGGACTCAATCTGTAGACTGGACTGGCGTGCGCCACTGAGCCCGGCTTGTGGTTCCGAGTTGTGTGACCTGTGTCTAAAATCTTCTCAGATCTCCTCCGGATCATTACCTCATCATTTCTGTCTCTATATGGCTATCTTTGTTTGCCACTAACTTTTTGAAAGATGAATTCTCTAAGAGAATGTGCGTCTACTTCAGTCAGGTGAGGGGTGTGTCCACTCTGGGAACCAGTTTAACCAACCACTCCAAGGGAAGATGACTTGGTTGAGCACAAACCCAGCAACAGCTTCAGCCCACCTCCCACCTGGCCCATCTTACTTCTTCGGGTTCTGTGAATCTGCCACCTGCAGCTTCTGGAAGATCTCAGGGGGCAGGAAAGGAGAGAGCTTCCCCCCTTCATCTGAACACACTCGGCGGTGCCGGCTGGTGGGCAAGGGGGTGGGAGGAGCCACAGGCACAGCTGGCTTCAGGCACACTTTCCCTGCAAGCCACGCACAGCACCCTCGTCAGGATCATACCACAAAGCGGGTACCAAAAGCCCCGTCTTGCTTGGGTATGCACCTAGTTTGGCGGCTGTTGACTGGGCCCGCTCCAGACACTGCTCAGCCAGCTTCAGCATCTTTGAGGTCTCAGGTGGCACGGTTTCCCCAGAGTCTAGGGAAGGAGAATGGGGGCTGATTACAGTGCTGCTGCAGTGACTCGCATTCTTACTGAGAGTAAGGAAGTGTAAAAGCTAGGCAAGCTCACCTTTACTCATCCCTACCCCATGGCTCAAGACAGTGCCTGCACACGTGATCAGCAGCCAAGCAGAGACTGACTGACTCTTGCCCTTGTCTGGTGCCTGAGTGTCGGGGCCTTCAGTCCTCACTGGACCCATTTGCAATTACAGCTCCCCTGGGTATGACCATGCAGCCCTCATGGCTACTGCACAGAGACATGGGTGCTACAGACTCTCCTGGCCCAGCACCTACTAGCTGCCTATCCCATAGACCTGCCCCATGCAGCTGTTACAGTGAGCACTTCTACCTTCCCACCCTTGACCCACAGGTACCTGTGCTGCTGCCTTCCCTCTGTGGGTCTTCTTCTATCAGCAGCCACTTCTCCTGTACTTTGCCAAGTCCAGCTAGCCCCTGCAGCCACTCTCCTGTTCCCCCTTACAACAAACACCTCATAAACTCCATCTTCGGGCCACTCGGGAGGCAGAGGCAGGTGGATCTCTGTGAGTTCGAGGCCAGCCTGGTCTACAAAAGTGAGTCCAGGACAGCCAGGGCTACACAGAGAGACCCTGTCTTTTTTGAAAAACAAAAGAGAAAAAACAACAACGAACCCCCTCCATCTTCTCCTCCTTCTGCCTCCATTTAGCACCCACATTCCTTAACTGTCCTTACCCAGCCTTGCTTTGCCAGGGACGGCAGGGCGCTCAGATCTTGTCTCTCCTCTGAGATATGACTAACCTTAAGGTTCCTCCCTCCTGCCGGTCCTGCCACCTTAATCTCTGAAGTGCCAGAGCGGCTCCACACTAGTTCTGCCTGCGTTTCCATGTCCAGGGGTTGTTTGTACCTTAGACTTTACATGTTCACAGTGGAATTCTCTACTGTTCTCTACTGTGGTTTTTTTTTTTTTTTTTTTTTTTAATTTGAAACAGAGTCTCATCTTGAGACTGGCCTCAAACTCACTACGTAGCTGAGGATGATCCGAAACTTCTGATTCTCCTGCCTCTACTTCCTAAATGCTAAGGTTTCAGACTTGCACAACCACATTAGTTAGGGAAGCGCTCTCTACCAACCGAGCCACATCCCAACGCCCACAGGGACCCACTGTTTCTTCCCTTACACATGGTGTGGCCCATCATCTGCTTGGAACGTCCCCTGCTGCTAGCAACACACCGTCAATCCTGGCAGGTCTGGTTGGTTTCCCCTTCAAGATACACCCAAGCCCCTCGCCACTCCGAATGCTGGGTGGAGCTTTGGGAAGTTCCCAAAATTCCCTTCCTGTTCTGTGCAGGATGTAGAAAGCACTGCTCTAACTATATAATGACTTCCTTCTCAAGGACTCTAGATGGACTTCCGCTGGCAACGCCCCCACTTCTGTGCAGCTTGCTCTTTACCGCCTCGAGGCAGTGTCTTGACCCAATCCACACCTATCCGCCTATCCGCAGCACTTCCCTTCAACACACCGCCGCCACGTTACACTGTGACATCCTATGCTAATGCCAATGACCAGACTGGGAAGAAACAGGAGACCTCCCGCTTTGGGGCCCATCAGGGGCTAAGTTGCCCACAATTCTGCCATCCTGAGGAGAGCAGCAAGACTGAAGGCTTACCTGTAGTGCTTTCCACGCCTTCCAGTAACACCTGGGAGATGTAGTGGATGCTCCTTAGGTATTCCACGTATGCCTCCTGTGTGCCGGGAAGAGAATGGCAGGCGTCAGGCAGGGGTCAGGCCACACATGTGGGCAGGGAAGTGCCCACATCATGTCCGTCAGGTGGGTGTCCATGTGCAAAACACAGGAGCAGCAGTGTTGCTCATTTTTGAGAGACTTCTAGGCTTTGGTAATGGTCCACCTAGGGCAGAGACAGTATCCCTACCATCCAGACTTGAAGGAAAAAATGTTTGCACCTGAGAACACAGAGAATTTCTTCAACTTTTTTTTTTTTTTTTTTTTGAGACTGGGTCTCTGTGTAGCCTTGGCTGTCCTGGACTCGCTTTGTAGACCAGGCTGGCCTCGAACTCACAGCAATCCACCTGCCTCTGCCTCCCGATTTCTTCAACTTTTGCACAGAGGGGTTCTCAGGTGACACGTCTCTCTTATCACTGCCTTACTCTCCAGCATGTGAAGGAACTGAGCTTCAAACAGGAGCCCTGGGGAAGCAGCCTCAGCAGTGGTAGGTACCATTTTTCACTCTGCATAACAAAGTTCCCTTCCTGTGCAACTCAAAGGCCAGTAGTCTTTCCATGCCTTAACAAAAACTGTTTCCTGACAGTCTAAGGAGAGAATAAGGGCTCATCTCTCAATCTCACTTTCTGGCTTAGGTTATGAGAAATAACATTCTCCAGCCCCCAGAATAAGATTTCTCCGTGCTCAGAGAAGCCCAGAGCACCACGATGTAGGATTCAATTGTGTGACCTCTCTCTGCCCTGGGTGGGCTCTGTGACAGCTCAAGACAGAGTGCACTCTGGTATGGATGTATTTTATTCACTGTCAAATCACTCACCTTTAATTAACTCAGCACTTCAGAGGTCAGAATAGAATGGATTTCAGGTAGGATTTAGGTCTTGTGGGGAACACCTGATACCCTAGGAAAGTCACTTGGGGAACTGGACACACACTAACTCTTCCTCTCCAAGGGTAGCTCAGGGTGGCCTGGCAAGTTTTTCCACCTAGTTGAAAACCTTTTAATTAGCATCCATTCTCAGTGACAGGCCACACCCCTTCTGTGCCTGCCTTTCTTTACGAATGACCTTTGAAGGCAACTGCAAACAGCACCATCACAAATGGGCCAGTCTTTTCTACATTCAATCTACACAGGCTCTGTCAAGAATACACACACACACACACACACACACACACACACACACACACACACACA